>SKCR01021587.1:0-17689 GCA_019454045.1 Zanthoxylum bungeanum | reverse complement strand
GCAGCAAAGTCGAGCACTGGAAAAGGAACTGTCCTGACTACATCGCCCAGATAAGGAGAGAGAGAGCATCTACATCAGATACATTTATTTTTCCATTTATTGATATCTCAGTAGCCTCTGAAGTGTAACATCCAGCCGAATTTTAGATTCTGTTTGTCCTGTTCACATTTGCAATTCATTGCAGGTGTTGAAGGAAAGTAAGAAACTGAAGCCTGTAGAGATGCATTTGCGCTTTGGGAGTGGAGACTCTCTGGATGCAGTTGTAGTGGGAGTATGCAAGATCCCTTTGCCGAATGGGATACTTTTGTTATATGACTACTACCTTGTATCAGGATGTGTAGCTAATATTATATCTCTTTTTGTATTAGATACAGAAGGTTACCGTATTAATATTAAGAACTGTTCTTTGTATTTATATGATAAACGTAATATCCAGATCCTTTATTGTCCAAATGATCATGGTCATTACAAATTGCATACTTCAAAAGATATTTTGAATACTGGAGTTAATAAACGTAGTTTACCTATTGTTAAAAATACTAAACTTTGGCATATGCGACTAAGTCATATAGGCGTCAAACGCCTTACCAAATTGGTTAGGAATGGTTTGATACCAGATCTCACCATTGAATCCTATCCAACTTGTGAATCGTGTATTCAGGGTAAGATGACCAAAGCCCCATTTTCTGGTGTTGGACACTGCGCCACTAACTTACTGGAACTCGTACATTCTGATGTATATGGTCCACTAAGTCAAAATGCTCACAGTGGTTATTCATACTTCGTTACCTTTACCGATGATCTGTCACGGTACGATTATGTCTACATGATGCGACATAAATCGGAAACCTTTGAAAAGTTCAAAGAGTTCCGAAATGAAGTAGAAAAACAGACTGGTCAATATATTAAATGCATTCGATCTGATCGAGGCGGCGAATATATGAGCAGTGAGTTCATGGATTATATAAAGGAGAATGAGATTCTCGCTCAATATACTCCTCCAGGTACTCCACAACACAATGGAGTGTCTGAGAGGATAAATTGGACTTTATTGGATATGGTCCGATCAATGTTGAGTTTTACAGATATGCCTTATTACTTATGAGGCTACTCTCTTTTAACAGCAGCACATCTTTTGAATAAGATTCCTTCAAAAGTTATACATACGACTCCATATGAGATATGGACCGATAGGAGACCAAATCATAGTTCTATTAAGGTTTGGGGTTTTTCTGCCTATGTCAGGATGACTTAGTAGGATAAGCTTTCGCCTCGAGGGCAAAAGTTTAGGTTTGTTGGATATCCTTTGAACACGAGGAGATATCTGTTCTATGATACCGAGCATTGAAATTGTTCGTAGCTCACTTCGTAAGATTTCTAGAGGTAGAATTTTTGTCAGAAGGTGGTAACCATAGACAGATTGAACTTGATGAAGTCCAACCTGAAAACAACGAACCAACGGAGGAAACTGAGATTCAAGTAGATGAAGAACCTTCAACACACACACTCTGTAGGTCACAAAGGGTATCTTGACCTCCTGAACGCTTGTATTTGATACAAGAAAAGAGTCTCGATGTTCTTTTAGTTGAAGAGACTGATCCTTTTACCTATAGAGAATCGATGTTGGACATCGACTCCGTGAAATGGCAAAGTGCCATGAAATCCGAGTTAGACTCAATGCAAGAGAATCAAGTTTGGGACTTGGTTTCGCTTCCCGAAGGAATTGTTCCTATCTGTTGTAAATGGGTTTACAAGAGGAAGTGCGAGCCTGACGGTAAGGTTGAAACTTACAAGGCCCGACTGGTAGTAGAAGGTTCGTCGACTACGATGAAACTTTTTCGCCAGTAGTATTGCTTAAGTCTATTAGGATTTTGCTTTCTATATCTGCGTATCATGACTATGAGATTTGGCAAATGGATGTCAAAACGGCTTTTCTAAATGGATTTCTTGATGCTGAAATCTATATAGAACAGCCGAAAGTTTTTGTGTCCAGCGAAAACTCGGGCATGGTATGTAAGCTTAAGAAGTCCATTTATGGACTTAAACAAGCTTCACAAAGTTGGAATCTTTGATTCGATGATATTATTAGATCGTCTGGTTTTCTCAAGAATTCAAAAGAATCATGTGTGTATCAGAATGCCAGTGGGAGCATGGTAGTATTTTTAGTCCTCTATATTGACGACATCCTAATAATTGGGAATGATATATGGATGTTACAAGGCGTCAAAGCATATCTCTGTAAGAATTTCTCCATGAATGACCTAGGAGAAACTTCCTATGTTTTAGGGATAAAACTCTATAGAGATAGTCAAATGAAGCTGATTGGGTTATCCCAATCAACGTACATAGATAAGATCTTGGAACGATATAATTTTGGTAACTGTAAGACAGCAAACATACCGTTCAGACATGAGATTCATCTTTTGAAGAAGATGAGTCCATAAACAGAAGATTAAAAGGTTAGAATGTCTAACAAACCTTATGCTTCGTGTTTGGGTAGCATAATGTATGCCATGTTATGTACTAGGCCTGATATCAGTTTCGCTGTTAGAGCAACTAGTAGATATCAATCCAATCCAGGAAATGACCATTGGATGGCCATTAAACATATCCTGAAGTATCTTAAAGGTACTAAGGATAAGTTGATAATTTATTGAGGAAGTGAACTGTAAGGTAACAAGTAAACAGATTCCGACTTCCAATCGGATCCCAATGATCGAAAGTCTACATCTGGATTCGTCTTTACCCTTAACAGAGGTGCAGTTTCCTGGAAGAGTTCCAAACAGGGGTCAACAGCAGATTCCACCACAGAGGCGGAATACATTGCAGCTTCTGAAGCTGCAAAGGAAGCTGTATGGATTAGGAACTTTATCACAGAATTGGGAGTTGTCCCAAGTATCGAGAATGATATTCTGTTATACTGTGATAATACTAGAGCCATTGCACAAGCAAAGAACCGATGGAACATCAGAAGTCGAAGCATGTGGAACAGAAGTACCACATCATTCGAGAGATTGTGTCGTGAGGGGATATTGTCGTGTGCAAGGTACCGAGTGAAGATAATGTAGCAGACTCGCTTACGAAGGCCATCCCTCCAAAGTTATTTGATAAACATGTGGAGTCGATGGGTATTAGATACAATCGATATTGGCACGAAAGCAAGTGGGAGATTTTGTTGGGGTTGGTGCTCAGAGCGCCAATTCCTGGTTGTATTTCTTTGATGATACTATTGTAAAACGTTTTATTTTGAATAAAATAAGCAGTTTCTGTAATATAATATATCTTTTAAGATGGTAAAGTCGTAATAGACCTTAGGATGATTAGTCTTGATACTATTGCAAAAGCATCGCAACTGACATTGAGTTGTATCATGACGTTGTCATTCTTAGACTTTTCCTGGTCAAGGTTTACACTACTTGGTCAGTAAAGTAAACCCGTTGAGACCGGTACATGTCGTATATTGGAATATATGATTCCAATGGTTTCTCAATGAACCATGAGTCTTGGGGACTCGTATAGACGTGTAGGTGTTTATAGCGGATAGACACTGAACGACTCACCGAAGATTCTTAATGGATGGTACACCAACGTCAATAAGAATCTTCTCGGGTTGAGTAGCATTTGTGATTCTTCGACTTGAGATACCACTGTGGGCACATGAGACATCTTCCACACTTAGATGGCAGTCACATCACTGATCTATTTAGATCAGACCTCCGCCTTGTCATTGGGTGTGCATAGATCCTCAGGGTGTCCTGTGTGTGTCGTGATATGATCCGTCAGTTCTGTGTACAGAGCATAGGTAGTCCATATATGTTAAAGAATCAGATAAAAAAATCATGGGCCCTTGGTACACTTTAGAAGCCAGTTCTAAGTGTTCTTTTTGAGATTGCTAATAGAGACGTCGACGAGATTGCCCCTATAGAGATTTGACGTTTACATCTATATCTCTGGGATATATCTGGATACCTGTGACGGAGGAATTATACATATGCCATGACCTCGACCAGTATGATTCAGCGAGTTTATCCGTGGTCGTCATAATTTACGGGTGGGTAAATTATGGACATGAAATTGGATTTCATGACGGATATGTCTGAATCTAGAGAGTCTCATTAATGAGATATACTCGTAGAGTACTAGGGCAATATTTATGAATAATACTGATTATTTATAAGTGGTTTAAAGGTTAATCGAAAAAGACATGCGAATGGACCTAATAGTCATTTCCTAATTTTTGTGTATTTGCATTTAATGATAGATTTTATCAAATACACATTAATTAATTGTCAAATTGAGATACTTGACTAATATCTTTAATATATATGTATTTGATATTTAATGTAAATATAATACATATATTTAATATATTTGTATTTAAATAATTATTTAATTGTTTAATTGTTAAATAAATAAATAACTTAAAAATATAAATATCTTAAGTTTTGATATTTTATTAAATGACTTGAGTTGTAATTGTTGACTTGTTTGAAAATCATTAAAGATGTAATGATAAAGTTTACAAGTTGATAAAGCAAATTAAATGAAACAAAAATTAAAAATATCTAGATATTTTCTTCACCAAATTCGGCCAAGGCCATTTTGTGAAGTATAAATTATTTGGTTTCATTTTTGGGTTTCATAAGTTCATTAGATACAAAAATAACACAAATGTAGTTGAGAGAAATGTTTGGAGAAAAGAAGAAAAGCTTGGAAATCTTTAGCATTTGTAAGTTTTCTTTTAAATCTTCCAACATGAAAAATGTTTCTAACATGCTTAGCTTCATCTTGTGATGCTTTGATGTTGTCTCTACACTTAAAGTTTGTGTTTAATTGGTTGTGAACTTGTATGAAAGATGTATGCATGTAAGTACGCTTGAAATGCTTTTGAAATTGTATCATGACTAATCATCCTAAGGTCTATTACGTCTTTACCATATTAGAAGATATATTATATTACAGAAATTACTTATTTTATTCATAATAAAATGTTTACAATAGTATTTACAAGGAAATACAACGGGAAATTGGCGCTCTGAGCACCAACCCCAACATAAGAAACCATCCAGACTGGCACTAAGGAAGTTAGAGTTTGATGGAGTTGTTTCTTGGAGTGCCAATCCGAATTATACATTTTATTATTTATTAATAAAATAACTACATTTTCATTTCATAACTTTTAATGGTATTGTCATATGCATATTAGATTGATGTATAAATATGCTAAGAATGTCATTAACCTTAGAATAGTTTTGACACTAGGTGTAAACTATTCTTAAAGTAAATATTCATTGTCGTTGGTTTTGGAATACTGTCGAATTCCTATAACCTAGAAGTTGCATTTATATACGATTTTTTATTTCGAATAAATTTTTCCGGATCCATATTTATTTCGGGTTTTTCCCTAAAACACTTGAAAAATAAAATATTATATTTTATTAATTTCTAAAATACACCCATGCTAGATATCCACGGGTTAGACCCATTTCCGATGCGCGGGGCACCGATTCGACCCTTGGGGTTCCACAACTGCCCCAACAGAAACTTCATCCTCATGTCAAAGAAGATAGTAAGGCATCGGTGGGACGTAACCGGACCTCGAGCCAATGCAATAACTTGTCCACAAGGGAATACTTTCTCCTTGTGCCATCTACACTTGGCCATGAAGGAGAAACTCCAACCCCTTCCCAAAGAAGATAGTAAGGCCTCAGTGGGATGTAACCCAACCCCGAGCCAATCAAGCAAATTGGCCACAAGAGAATGTACCCTCATTGTGACACCAACATGTCCTCGGTGGAACAAATTCAGCCCCGAGCCATTGGAGGTTCTTCGTCAAGCTCCAAGCTTCGTCAAACGATTCCCGGCTCATGGGTGGACTTCCCTATCACCTTTGCATGACTTCATAGTGTGCTAGCACTCCCGATTTTGCCACAAAATCGCGACTCTAAGCTTCCCTATGGCTCTCGGTTTTCAACAGAAAACATAAGGTTTTTTAGCCCCTTGGGCGTGTGAGAGGAAGAAGAAAAATAGGAGAGAAGATGTAAAATGTGTAATGTAATTTGATTTCCAAAAAATAAATTAAACATTTACCATTTTCTTTACAAAAAGTCAAAGGCAAAAACAATTAAATGCCTTCCAACTTCCATCAACTCATCAATCCATCAATCATGAATAGTGATTGGTGTCAATCACTCAAAGTGAAAGATATCCATCACTTGATTGACGAATGATGTGACGCTATATTCGATTAGCGATTTGACGCTTGATTTAACTTGCGTAACGCACTCGAATTCGAAATGCGAATGCGCTCGCAAATAATTCCGAGCTCGGGTTCGCTAATTCCAAATTAACGAATTTTCTGTTGCGACATAATTAATTGATTACGCCTAGCGAAATCACTATTCACGTCGCTAACGAATTAATTCTAAATTAACTCGTTCGCCCGAATTAAAATCTAATTTTAATTCCACGTCGAAATCCAATTTCGTTTAATATATCGAATATATTAATTAATCGATTAATTCCAAATTAATCGTTATCTCTCTTTAATGATATTTTATCCCAGATAAATATCTCCGCAATTAATCCCAGATTAATTTTCTCTCTCTTCTAATCAATCCCAGATTAATTTAGAGTGCGAGTCATACCTCATCGGTGAATCTTCGGGAAGCGACCCATGAGATCCCCAGATATGTTGGCAGTAAATTCGATCGTCGGACTATCCGAACACGTAAGTACCTAGTACAACGTTTATACCGATTTAAAAGACAAGGTTGGCTTCTAGCAAAGCGCCATGCCTACCCAATTCTCCAGAAATATCCTTACATGAATAAAAGATCTATATCAAGCGTAGTATACGTAGTATTGTCGATCAAGTATCGGATGATCACGTGCTAGGCCTGAGGCTGGAATTGTGTCTACCCCGTACGAAGCACATGTCGGATGTCTAGTAACTAGTCTCTATAATCGGATATACATGACCTTGTCATAATATCCCGCTAACTCCAGCATTTAAGAGAACCAGTCCCGTATCCTACGTGACCATCATCTCCATATGACTGGAGTGATACTTCCGTCTTGACATCACACCCAACACACTACGATTCTCGATATACCCAGAAGAGGCGTACACAGAAATCGGTTAAAGCCCTGGACGACCAAAACCAAAGTATATTGATTGTCATACGTATTAGCGGTGCAAGTCTCAGGTTAAGACCAAATACACCTACCCTGATTTCGGACATCCATAGACACATAGTCTGTTGGACAATTATGACCCATAGCGTCACTATTTGTACAGATCATGGTGTTGTTGTACAAATTAACTATGTGACAAAGGAGATTGCACTCTTATCATTTGTGATTAGATCACCAAGATATATAAATGATGAGAGGTCCTTATGATTTGTTCCTGGATTTAGAATGATATGAGACAGTATCAATCCACGAAAGATAAATCATTAAATATTCCTAGTCAGAGCATTATCGAGATTGGACATCGATGAATGCGTAAAAGACTAGTATTACACTTGTGCGCGTTGTGAGGGCACAACGGCATAGTTCTTATATATTTGGGTATAGGATACTCATGAAAGTGTAATAGGAGGTTGTGTTTCACCGATGGTACAAGAAACAGCTTCGCTCTGGATAGACCCCTCGGAATTCCATTGGTAGTATGACTACGTGTCTATGGAAGTCTGAAATCAGGGTAGGTGTATTTGGTCTTAACCTGAGACTTGCACCGCTAATGCATACGACAATCAGTATACTTTGGTTGAGGTCGTCCAGGGCTTTAACCGGTTTCTGTGTACGCCAATTCTGGGTATATCGAGAATCGTAGTGTGTTGGGTGTGATGTCAAGAAGGAACTGTCACTCCAGTCATATGGAGTTGATGATCACGCAGGGATACATAACTGGTTCTCTATAAAGGTTGCAACCGTCGGGATAATATGACTTGGTCATGATTATCCAATTTTAAAGAGACTAGTTGCTAGTTATCCGATATATGCATCGTACGGGGCAGACATTGTACCAGCCTCAGGCCTTGTATGTGATCATCTGATACTGGACAGAAATACGCAATACTACGGTATACTATGCTTATATAGATCCTTATTCCTGTAAGGATATTTCCGGAGAATTGGGTAGGCATGGCGCTTTGTTAGAGGCCAACCTTGTCCTGTAAATCGGTAAAACGTAGTACTTGGTACTTATGTGTTCAGATAGTCCGACGACCGTATTTACTGCCAACATATCCGGTGATCTCATGGGTCACTTCCCAAGATTCACCGATGACGTATGACTCGCACTTTAATTAATCTGGGATTAATAAGATGAGAGAGAAAATTAATCAGGGATTAATTGCGGAGATATTTTATCTGGGATAAAATATCATTAAAGAGAGAGAACGATTAATTTGGAATTAATCGATAAATTAATATATTGATATATTAAACGAAATTGGATTTCGACGTGAAATTAAAATTAGATTTTAATTCGGGCGAGCGAATTAATTTAGAATTAATTCGTTAGCGATGTGAATAGTAATTATGCTTGGCATGATTATTTAATTAAATTAGATTTAATTACGACGCAACGGAAAGTTCGTTAATTTGAAATTACGAACCGAGCCCGAGATTATTTGCGAACGCATTCGCATTTCAAATTCGAGTGCGGCAAATCAAATCAAGCGTCAAATCGCTAGTCGCTTCTAGCGTCACATCATCCGTCAATCAAGTGATGGATGTCTTTCACTTTGAGTGATTGACGCTAGTCATATTCATGATTGATGGGAAGTTGATGTGAGTTGAATTGAGTAGATGGAAAGCATTAAATGGCTTGGTTTTGGAGGGAAAAATTGGTGTGTATATGTTTTTGGAAAATCATTTACCAATTTTAACTTAAAAAACACATCTCTCTCTCTCTTATTTTCTCCTCATCTCACGTATTTCTTCTTCTTGGTGGCCGTGAACTGCCGAGTGGATTGAAGAAATAGGGAAGCAAGTGCGATGGTTTTGTGGCAAAATCATCGAGAGCTAGAACTCCGAGATCAATGCGAAGGTGATAGGGAAGTTCACCCATGAGCCAGGAATCGTTCGACGAAGCTTGGAGCTTGATGAAGGAGACCAAATGGCGCAACCAGTGGCTTGACTGTTGCAGTTGGCGTGAAACCAGTGGGCAGAAACTTCATTTTCATGTCCTCCGCGTCGCTCAACCGCTCGATGTAAGTATTCGTGACTTTCTCGATTTGTATTCGCACTTGTTTCATGTTTATTATTCGATCCTATGGACCTAGAAAATCCAACAATGGTATCAGAGCAGAGTAAAAGCATGAAATTTGACATAGGGCTAAAATTTGGGTAAAAATGTGCTTGAGCATGATTTGTGAAATTGGATGAATGAGTATGTTTAAATATTTTTATTGATGATTGATTTGATCAATTTGAAGAAATTTTGTTTGGAACAAATTTCCCAATTTTTTGAGCTTGGCCGAAAATATGCCCTTTGTGTTCTTGGTGAATTTTTGGTTTTTTGATTCATGGATGTGTTAGAAATCATTTGGGGATATTGATTTAATGTTGAATTTGATTCAATTGGATTGGATTTGAAATTTGGCATAATAATTCCCCTTGGCCGAGAGTTAAAGCATGATGAATGGGTTTGATTTTTTATCAAAATATGTTGGACATGTTTTGTGGTTAATGAGCATGATTAGTTGTGTTAATTGATGTTTTAGAAATGTTAATTGGGTAATTAATTGTGTTAATGCACTTTGGTGATTAAAATATGAAATTGGGTTTTTGTGATTTAATTAATTGGGCCTATTTTGTGAAATTGGTCTTGAATGTTGTTATTGGGCTTAATGGGCTTTGTTGTGCAAAGTTGGGTTAAGGAAAATTGGATTGGATCCAATTGGCCCAAAACCGCTTCCATAAAGCCCAAATGTGACTTAATGGACCTTTAAAGTTTAATTGGGCCTAATGGGCCAAGATTGATTTCTAGGGTTATGGGGTAACTCCTGGATTGGATTTTGGTTATTCGGTTTGACCCGAGTTGACTAAAAGTCCACGCCTTAAGAAATTAATTAAAAGCCCATTGGACTTTAATTAAATTGACGTTGGACGTTAAACGGGCTTTGAGACCCGTAACGATTAAATTTGGAATTTAATCGTAAAAGGTTTATTAATAAAGTGTAGTATTTAATTTGGAATTAAATAGCGAATTAGAATTGAATGCATATTAAATGGATTTAAATATGTAGTTTAATTTAATTCGAGAATTCGTACTTTAAGTATTTATTCGCAAAAACGAGTTTGACTCGAGCAAAATCAAATCGTTGTTTGAACATTGGATGGTCACTAATTATCAGATTAATTAATTTGATTAGATTGATTGATAACATGCTTGTGTGAATACATGGTTGCGATGCATGAATAATGTATATCGGATGGATATTAGATGGGTGGGACAATTTTAGAAATTATGTAATAAATTTAATTTCTTAATTGGACCTGCGTGTCCAGCCTTATCACCTCTTATTATTTGTATTCTCTTCTCACCTATTCCCCTCAATGTAAATGAGGTTTCTTTAGAAGTATAGTGTAACGGGTAGAAGAAATATTTGTGCTAGCGGGAGAGAGAAATAGAGAGATTTGATCTAGGATCATTGTGTAAAATATCCATCCGCATATCATTATTATTTTTCATATGCGCTTTATTATGTGTTTAGAATGCATGTTTAAGGGTGTATGATGATGAGACCTTAACAAAGATAATAAATTGGTTGCCAATTTGCAAGCGAAAAACCCTCAAATAATATTAAGCGTTTTTCCTTCCATTGAGTGATTCTCACTCAAGATCTAAGATGACATTGGTTTGTTGGCCAAAGTCAAGGCCTTTGTCTGTCGAGGATGTGTTTGAATCACGAAGGTTTTGTTCCATATCAGTGTCTTGTCCAAGTTGTGGTTTGTTGGCCAAAGTCAAGACCACTTCTTGTCCATCGACATTGATTACGAAGCTTTCCATGGTCAATGGGTCGCGCTTGACTGGGATCACTAAGTTTGTTGTGCCAAAGCCAAGGCTTAGTTGATTTAGAGGAAAAATGTTAGGTAATACATTAGATGTATTGGCATATATAAGATATATGTTTAGGACTTGGATGTCCGCCTACTGGATCTATGAATTGGATTGGATCCAATCGATCTTAGAGATCTACCTAGTTAATTATCATATAATTTGTTGGCCAAAGTCAAGATTGTGTGATATTTAACGGGATCCTAGCCCACTAGGAAACACGGTTTCCCGAGTACTCGACAGAGGGTTGGAGGCTCGCCGAAAAATAGTGGGAGGCAAGAATTGAATTTGCAATATTCGTTCAATTACTCGCCATACGCGCTCAAACAATATCATTCGTCAAACGAATTAAATGTTAGTTGGACTAATATTTAAATTATTGTTTTACTATATAATTGGACTATATATTCAAACTATTCATTTATATTTGATTATATAATTGGATTATATAATTAATATATTGATTTAATTAATTATAGTTGATTAAAATAGTTGGACTACAATAATCATTATAATTAATGGTACCTTAATCATTGATTAAATAGTTGGACTATTAAAGTCAAGATAAAATTGAAAGATTGACGTTTAATTCATAATCCTAGGGGAAAAACGTAATTAAATGCCTTAAATTTCAAAATTGGGATATTTTTTTCAGGATGGTCCTGGAAAATAATAAGTTATTTTATTTGATAAAATAGTAAATTAAGCCTAATGCCTGGAGTTAAGCAAATAGTATAGCATAATCTTTGGAAGATTTATGTGATGACAACTTAAGTGCTTAATCCATTATACTTGTCAAGTAGACTCCTTAATTTCTGAATCAGAACTAAGGATTAGATCCTTAAAGTATGATGAAGAAATTGAAGGATCTTCATAAATCTATGTTTAGATTTTAGAAGTACTAAAATTACGAAAGTTAACTCTTGGAGGGTTAATGACTATTCTCAAGAAGATAAAGTCAAACTTTGCAATTAGGCAAGTAGCGCAAAGCGCACTTTACTTCGATATTCTAGAAGGCCGAGGCTAGGCCAAAGGCTTCTGGAATGTTGAAAAGGGGCAAAGGCAATATCATTATAATCTTCTGGGAAGATAAAGGACATATCCCAAAATGTCTGTTGGATGTGGCAAACGGGATCGCGGAAGCGTGACTACCGTTTGGACAAAGCAGACATAAAGGAATTGAAGAACAAGCAAGGCTCTGACTTCAAATATGTTTGTCAAAATTATGTTCACTACTAGTATTAAAATTAGATTTTAAATATTTAGTGTGGTACATAAATATATACTGATGTTCAAAATCTGCTATGAGCAGGATTATGAAACTGTTATAATGTAACTAGTTTGACTAGGAACATTATCTCTATATCAGTGTTTAATCTGTTGCGGATTGAACCTTTATATTCTAGAACACTAAAGTGTTTTATTATATAAAGATGATATTGAGATAAACACATTTGATGTGAATAACAGAATTTATATTTTGAATATAAATAAATCTAAAAAATATAATATGACAAACAAAAGCTCAAACTGATTTGATCAGAAGAGACTAATTATGGCATTGTTGTCTGGGACACAATTAAACAAGACTCGTATATCCACACTTTTGAATAGTGGGTACTCGGACTAATTTGATTCTATTCAAATAAAGTCTACGAATCTAGTTTATTGGGAAAAGTGCCTAAAACACTATTTACTTGGTAAAAGTGCAAATGCCACCAATCTGTTAGCCCTAGTTCATAGTGAAGCAAGTGGGCCCATGTCTAGCTAGGCTAGAGGTGGATATGAATATTTCGTGACCTTTACGGATGTGGCATCGCTTTATGGTTATGTGTTTCTTTTGAAGAACACAAATCGGAAACTTTTAAAGTTTCGACACGAAGTAGACAAACAGATCGGCTATAGTATTATACCGTCACGGTAAGACCGTAATGGAAAATACTTAAGCAATAAGTTTCTAAAATACTTGAAAGAGTAAAGTATTCTTCAAATGAGGACTCCTCCCGGAACACGTCATTTTTGACGGTGTGTCCGAACCTGAGTAACCGAATTTTGTTGGACATGATAAACTTAATCATGAGTCGCTCTGAGCTACCATTTCCTTCAACGGATAAGCTTTAAACAGTGCAAGAACTTATTTAGAATAAGGTTCCATAATAATCTGTTTGACAGAATTCATATTAGATATGAACAGGAAAGAAACTGGGTTTCCCATTCCTGAAAATTTGGATATGCTAGGCATATGTTTGGATGATACCAAAATAAAACCCAAATTGGATAAATGTCAATTGTAGGTTATCCTAGGGATACATAAGTATAGTACTTATACAACTCACAATAGAACAATTAGATTGTTGCTCACCATGCGGCTTTCCTGAGAGGAATACCGATATGCAGTGGTAAGTGGGAGGATAGTAAAAAAATCGATGAAAATCGGAGTAATAATGTTCAAGGCATTGATTCCTAATGGAACACAAATAGTTCATCAATGATGAAACTAAACCATTAATCTTCGTATACACAAGAACCTCGTATGTCGGAGAGAGTCAGAAAACAACCTGGGGTATGGGTTTCTGATCTCACCTCATAAAGATGTCTATCTTATTGAGGAATACCAACTTACTACGTATGAGGAAGTGATACAAGGTATCGACTCCCTATTATGGCAAAGTGTCATGAGTCCGAAATGGATTCCATGTATATCAACTTAGTTTGGATACTAGTTGATGTACCGTAAGACATTGTGCCTATTGGTACTTATAAGTCTTCAAGGAAGACGTACATGGATGGCAACATACCAACGTATAAAGCTAGGCTTTAGCGGAAAGGTATCCTTATCAACATTGTGCTGATTATGATTCAACCTTTTAACTGTTGCCATGGTAAATCCATTTGGATAATGCTTGCTAATGCTGCATGTTTCATTTAAGAAATATGTCAGCTTAACGGAAAATAACTTTCCTGAAAAGGAAACCTTATGGAGGATGTTTATAACATCCTGGCGGTTTTGTCGTACCAAAACTAGCAAACAAGGTTTGTAGGTTATTCGATCCATGTTTGGATTGAAGCAAGCATAGGTTCTTGGAATCACCATTTTGATGTAATCATAATATTTTATGATTTAATTCAAAATGGAAATGATTCTTGTGTATAAGGAGGTTAGTGGGAGCGCACTGATAGTGGTTGTCCTAAATAAATAATGATAATAATATGTCATTTCTTGGAAATGATATTCCCAATAAATAGTCGGCGAAAACTTGGCTTTCGAGAAAACTCTTCGTGGAATCGTACATTGAAAAATGTACGCGACCTGGTGTCTCATACGCTTTGAGCATATGATTCACAAACAGGCCAATCCGAGTGATAGTCACTGGATTAATGTTAAGAACATCTGTTAGTATCTTGGAGAACTAAGGATGCTGTCTTAATCTCTGGAGAATGAGAACTTGAAGTGACTGGGATCACTGTTGCAAGTTTCCTAACCGATATAGATGACTGTAAGTCGCAAACGGTACTATACAGTTTGAATAACGGTACAGTGAGCTGGAAATCTTCCAAGCAAGATAATGTTACCGTATAAAAAACAAACGCGGGTTATTGCTACAGCTGAAGCAGCAATAGAATCCTTCTGTGGTCGATAAATATCTAATTAGATTAGATATAGTTCTTTTAGCAGCTGAGCTAGGCTACAACACATGCTAAAGAATTAATGGTCTATTCAACGATCCTATACATACTTCGATAATCATCTGATTCGTTCAGATCATACATCGTAGCGATGTGATGATCGAATAAATCACATCAGACAATAATCATGAAAATCTGCTGACGAAAGTCTTTCATCAGCAATTGAGCCAACCGTACATAGTTCGGGTGTCAGCACTCGAGTGACTGGCTATAGGCCAAGTGGGAGATTGTTGGAAAATTATGACCCATAGCGTCACTATTTGTACAGATCATGGTGTTGTTGTACAAATTAACTATGTGACAAAGGAGATTGCACTCTTATCATTTGTGATTAGATCACCAGATATATAAATGATGAGAGGTCCTTATGATTTGTTCCTGGATTGAGAATGATATGAGATAGTATTAATCCACGAAGGATAAACCATTAAATATCCCTAGTCAGAGCATTATCGAGATTGGACATCGATGAATGCGTAAAAGACTAGTATTACACTTGTGCGCGTTGTGAGGGCACAACGTCATAGTTCTCATATATTTGGGTATAGGATACTAATGCAAGTGTAATAGGAGGGTTGTGTTTCACCGATGGTACGGGAAACAGCTTCGCTCTTGATAGACCCCCTCGGAATTCCATTGGTAGTATGACTATGTGTCTATGGAAGTCCAAAATTAGGGTAGGTGTATTTGGTCTTAACCTGAGACTTGCACCGCTAATGCATACGACAATCAATATATTTTGGTTGAGGTCGTCCAGGGCTTTAACTGGTTTCTGTGTACGCCAATTCTGGGTATATCGAGAATCGTAGTGTGTTGGGTGTGATGTCAAGAAGGAAGTGTCACTCTAGTCATATGGAGTTGATGATCACGCAGGGATACAGAACTGGTTCTATATAAAGGTTGCAACCGTCGGGATAATATGACTTGGTCATGATTATCCGATTTTAAAAAGACTAGTTACTAGTTATCCGATATATGCATCGTACGGGGCAGACACATACCAGCCCCATGCCTTGCATGTGATCATCTAATACTTGACAGAAATACGCAATACTACGGTATACTACGCTTGATATAGATCCTTATTCCTGTAAGGATATTTCCAGAGAATTGGGTAGGCATGGCGCTTTGCTAGAGGCCAACCTTGTCTTGTAAATCGGTAAAACGTAGTACTTGGTGCTTACGTGTTCGGATAGTCCGACGACCGTATTTACTGCCAACATATCCGGTGATCTCATGGGTCGCTTCCCAAAGATTCACCGGTGACGTATGACTCGTACTTTAATTAATCTGGGATTAATAAGATGAGAGAGAAAATTAATCTGGGATTAATTGCGGAGATATTTTATCTGGGATAAAATATCATTTAAAGAGAGAGAACGATTAATTTGGAATTAATCGATAAATTAATATATTCGATATATTAAACGAAATTGGATTTCGACGCGAAATTAAAATTAGATTTTAATTCGGGCCAGCGAATTAATTTAGAATTAATTCGTTAGCGACGTGAATAGTAATTATGCTTGGCATGATTATTTAATTAAATTAGATTTAATTACGACGCAACGGAAAGTTCGTTAATTTGAAATTAGTGAACCCGAGCCCGAGATTATTTGCGAGCGCATTCACATTTCAAATTCGAGTGCGGCAAATCAAATCAAGCGTCAAATCGTTAGTCGCTTCTAGCGTCACATCATCCGTCAATCAAGTGATGGATGTTTTTCACTTTGAGTGATTGACGCCAGTCACTATTCATGATTGATGGGAGTTGATGTGAGTTGATTGAGTAGATGGAAAGCATTAAATGGCTTGGTTTTGGAGGGAAAAAATTGTGTATATGTTTTTTGGAAATCGTTTACCAATTTTAACTTAAAAAACATATATCTCTCTCTCTTTATTTTCTTCTTCTTCATCTCATGCATTTCTTTCTTCTTGGTGGGGATTGAAAATAGGGAAGCAGTGCGATGGTTTGTGGCAAAATCATCGAGAGCTAGCACTCCGAGATCAATGCGAAGGTGATAGGGAAGTTCACCTATGAGCCGGGACTCGTTCGACGAAGCTTGGATCTTGACGAAGGAGACCAAATGGCGCAAACCAGTGGCTTGGACTGCTGCAGTTGGGGTGAATCCAGTGGGTAGAAACTTCATTTTCATGTCCTCCGCGTCGCTCAACCGCTCGATGTAAGTATTCTGCGACTTCCTCGAATGTATTCCCAAATGTTCATGCTTGATTTGTGATCCTTGGGACCCTTAGAATCTCCAACATAATCATACTACCAATGGAATTCCGAGGGGGTCTATCCAGAGCGAAGCTGTTTCCCGTACTATCGGTAAAACACAACCTCCTATTACACTTGCATGAGCATCCTAGACCCAAATATATTAAAACTATGATGTTATGCCCTCACAACGCACACAAGTGTAATACTAGTCTTTTATGCATTTTTTGTTGGTTTCTATAATATGTCCCAAACAAAGATTAAGCATAAAATATTATATTTGGAATATATATAAAAGACTTGAAGCATGGCGGAATCATACTTACAAAGCTATGTGATGAAGAAGATGATCAATGGTGGAAGCTCCAAGTGTTGGAAGATTCGGCCAAGAGGAGGAAGAAGACTTGAAGCTCCAAGCTTTTGTATTCCAGCTCTTTGATGGTTTCCCTATCACCTCTTTTGATCCCTTGCTTGTGCTAGCAAAAATGGAGAATAGAAGATCAAATCTTCCTTGCCCTTGTCAATGGTGATTCACGGCAATTGTAAGAAATTTGAGAGAGAAAGAGTTTTGTGTAATTGATTTTGTTTTACCAAAAATCAATTTATTTATGCCATAATTTTATTAAATTAATAATAATCTATGACACAAACCATGCAATGGCTTAGAGTGTCAAACACTTAAACTCCATGCAAACATTTGAGTGTAA
>SKCR01021586.1:0-17716 GCA_019454045.1 Zanthoxylum bungeanum | reverse complement strand
ATCCATCAGGCATAAAGGAGTGAACATGAATCTCAACTCCTTCAGGATAACAGATTGTGGTAGTAACTGCTGTGATCATAGAGCAATGAGGGGTTGGCTCAGGTTGGTTAGAGGATCTGGGTTAAGAAAAGATGGTTTTGACAGTACTATTGTCCTGTCGGTGAAAGATAAATTCAACTGTTTGGATATGCTGGTTGTTTTGGTGAAACTTTTCATAGTTGATCATCCATTCTAAAGACATAAGCTGTAAGAGCTCATCCTTTGGGATATGTCTGGGAATCTGGATGATGGTAGGAATGTTTTCTGTGCCTCCCATGATCATTAAGGCATCACAAGAGTTATGGCCCTTATGGGTTTGCAAATCTACCACATGGTTTTGAAGGCGATAGATTATATGGTGGTGCAAAGTGTCTATCATGGAAGATGGAATAAGATAGGCTCCTGTGATCTGGAACTGGACTCTTATGGTTGTAGGAAGGTTGGGATCTTTAAGGGACGTGTTGAAGTGTGGATAAATGGTTACGATCGCACTTCCAACATGAAGGGTAGTGAGCATAGTTCCAATCACTGCTTGCTGATGCACCACATATCCGTATCTAGAGGAGCGATCCTAGCAGTTACAGGAAGACCTCTTCTTCCATGTAACGTAAGAGCAAGTCGTACTACTCCGAGATGTAATGAGTATATCCTTCTCTCTTCCATCCAGAAACTAGTTCTGAAGGGATTTCAAGAGTGACATACTGTTCAGATGAGGTCGCCTGTAAAGCACACTGATCCAATTGAGATGACTAGACATATTCCTTGACAGATGGATGTTTTGTGGACACTAGAGTTCTAATATCGTGAGTAATAGATCCTCTGCGTCGGTAGTTATTATATGTACTAAGTAAAGGCATAAAAGACTCAGTGCTCTAAGCATCTTCTGGAACTTGATTGTAGTCCACAAGATTCTCAATTTTTGAAGAGAGAATTTTTGTACAAGATCTAGGAAGGGACAAAGAAAAAAAAAGTCTAATAGCTCTAAAGCTGTCCTAGTTGATTCCAAGGTTGGTGTGGATGTAGACATAGTTGTATTGGTTTCTCCCATATACTCTCCTCTATTATACTATGTCATATACCCATTTCAGGAAAAAAATAGCAACGTGGCTCTGATACCAAGCATCAGGAGCTCCCGGTGGCCTACATAATATCTAAAAGAATTGTAGGTCTAAAAATATGTCATCTAAATTTTCCATTTCTCTAATGCATGTAATTATACATAACCACTCATTAACATCTCTGCATATTTTTAGAGATTGCTAATAGAGACGTCGACGTGATTATATCTGTAAAATTGAATTTCATAAAATTGTAGATATGAGCTGAAAAATATATATGTAACGATCGAGATTGGAACGTCTCCCCATATCACCATACATACCGAGATTCAATTGTCGCTCCCGAGTACGTTTGCACATGTTCTAAAATATATAAACGCAAACCAGTATCGTAACCGAGGGGTGTTAAACCTACTTAGCAGAACCTAACATCGCGTAAATTGGGGAACATGAACATGAACATGAGCCTATAAGAGTGATCACAGTCCCATAAGGCAACGTGAGCGATCCAGGCTCGCTAAACATGAGGGGACAACTCGATACTGGTGGTTTGGAAATATTTTATTTTCTTTATTCTTATAAAATATTTACTGAAAAATCGAAACTGAAATACATGAAAATTATATACTGAAAACACATTTTCATGAAATCATGAAACATAGCATGACACTTGAAAAGAAAACGTGCTGATGTAGAATGAAAACATGCAAGCATGATACATGACTAAAAACATGAAATGTAAACTATACACGTGAAATTATAAACTAAAATTTATAAGTGAACATGAGAACTACTCGGTGAATCCCATAACATGACGTTACTGAACGGTGTAACTATAAACATGAGAATCATGATATGACATAAACGTGAAATCATGACCTAAAATACAACATGTCTTGTAATTTTGTAAATATAATCTAAATGTGTTGCATAAATATAAAATGGAAGTATGATGTGAGAACAAGACGTGAATGTTTAACTTAAGTCTCCACTGACACTGCAACTCGTGCTTTAACGTGACATGATCAAGACATGAGAGAGAGATATCAGAGACATGGTTCCAACTTAATAGATATTTTACAACATGAAACTTATGCAACATTATACTAAACCACCCATACATGTGGTTATGGCCTATCCAAACCCTTGTTGGTTTGGATCTAATCTAACACATTCATAAATCATGTCGTCGTCTACCTAGCTAAGCGTGATTATTGATCTATAATGCATAGAATTGAAATCTTGTTGTGGACGTAAACTAATATACATGTAAGTATCCTTCACTAAAAAAATATATAAGAGCTTTATCATGAATGAAATATTTATTTTGCAAACTAATCAAGTAACTAGAAATGGACATGGGTACTGGTTTATGCATACAATGCTCGTACAATGCCCATTACGTATTTTAGAATAGGTATTAGACCGATGTCATTTGAAGTGAAACTTAACCGGTACTTCTAAATGGAAACTTACACACAACAAACATGAATTAGGATCATGGGAATTTTAATATAGACTGAAATGTGAGTTACATACTTAAACCTAATGCATGAACTAAAATCATACACTTGTAAACATAATTTAGTTCGTAATATAAATCATACGTAATACTCGTAAATTGGTATATACAATAGAGACTGTAAGCTTGAAATCTTCAACTGAACTCATAAACATAAAACCCATAGTTGGATAACAATCATAAATCTTCAATATTCATGGATATAAAATTATAATATATATACATAAAACATGCACAAGTAAAACCTGCACTAAGATCATCATTTTAAGCAGGCCCAAAAACCTTTTTCATGAAACATGCACTGATAACATGAACTTAACCGTTCATAAAAATCAATTTGAAGTTACTACATAATTCATAAACTTAATTGCATAATATGCTTATAATAAATACTATTAATGAATCATGAATTTAAACATTCATCCTACATTATCTAAGTAACCATAAATTATCCATTTCTCATGATTGTCATCAATATTAACATACTTGAATACATTATTAACATTACATGACCATGTACTAACTAACACCTCTTTTTAAATTTCATCGCTTTACAAGCTTATCATTTTATTAAAACACATCACATTCTGATCATTACTACATTACACATCATTAATATTAAATCATAGGAGCGGAGCGAGGCTTACTGTTATGCCTATGACATCAGCGACCATGACATTATTGGGCTCGTAACCGGGAGAGAGTATGGACAGTTTCATGGGGGGACTAACCAGAGAATAAAAGAATGGTCACCCAGTACGAAATAATGTGAATGATTTAAGGCCGCACTACACCGTTCGTAAGGTTTGACCTTAAATCTGTTTGGGTTCGGATGGTCCCTTACTGATGCCAATATAATATTTAGGTTTGAGGAGAAGTATCCCCACATCTTATAATTCAATTCACATGCAATAACTGACACACTCACAAAATGATTCTTTACTCCCAGGTATAAGAGTGTCGATGTAATAAAATAACCATGTAAGTCCAGGGTCGATCCACAAGGAATATATTTAGTAAAATAAAATAGTAATTTGAGTGAAAAGAAAAAGTTGAATTGTTTGAAGTGATGGGCTAGAGGATCCACTCTTAATAAATTAGAATGTTGTGGTTAGAGGATCTACTCTTAATATTTCAAATATAAGGAAATCTTACTTTTTATAATATATAAATTGTCATTATTACCCAATTAATTTACTTCAGGAATTAATTATGCCAAAACATATAAAACCATCCATAAAGACGGTGATAATATCTGTCTATAACAATTCCAGTTGGACACTCAATTATGCAAAATAAATAAAATCAGCCATAAAGGCGATAACAAAGTTTGTCAATAATTAATCCAGATTTAAATTATTGTCTCATATATTATGGGTTAAGTATTAACTGTGCCAATTGAAATTTGATTGTCTATAGCGAATCAAGACACCCTCAAATATAAGAGAAGATTAAATATTAATTTTCAGATTATAATTTATATATTATAATATAAGTAAGATTAATTTATATTCTTCATATTTAGAGTTTCACCCTTTATCCCAGTAGAATGGAATTAGCTACTCATGCTTTGAATAAAAACACACATAATTTTATTACTGAAACAAAAAAAGAAATTACAAGAAAATAAAACTCGCAAGACACATCATCCAAATTCTTCAAGAGAAAAAATGAAAGAAGCATGAAGAAAATGAAATGTGATCACTTCTATTTATAGTATAAGTGCTCATCTCTCAATTACTAATTATAACTTTCCAAATCAAATATAAAAAATAAACTTTTACTAAGTTATTTTTTCTTTTTCCTTTTTGACTTTTTTTTTAATTACAAATATTTGTCACAATCCACCTAAAGATGAATTGTGACATTTCAACTTTTTTTTTTTTTTTTTTTTACTTTTTTTTTTTTACTTTATTTTCTAATAATTAAAATTACATACAACACACATTGATTTCTTTACCAATTTCGACCTTGAAAACCTTAAAACTATAAAATCTTGTAAAATGTAAAGTTGTAGATATTTGAGTCATCTTTCATCTGGAACTAGAATCGCCTCAATCCGATATCGGAGTAAAAGGCTATGGCTAAAATACGAAACTTACATAAAGTTAGAATTTTTGAAATTGTATACTGTTAGAACGCCATTTCAAGTATCTGGCCTCCAAAATCCAAATATCACATCCATTTTTCTAGTTATGCATCCAAGATATTATTTCACCTACATAAAAAATAAAAATCACAATAAAAATATATAAAATATAAATTTAATTATTATTTCACAAATGTGCTAAATTAAATGGATTAATTAAACTACAAGTGTAAAATAATTAAGTATCCTTTTAATAAAGGTACACTTTTAGTGTTCATCAATAACCGTTTTAAATAGCATACATAAGGCAAACATGAAAAGTAAGATATGGTGAATAAATAAAGTATGAAAAGATATAAAATGTCACCACGAATGTTACAACGATGGCAAAATAATAGTTAAACAACTTGAAACACACATCTCATTGGGTCTATCCTTATGGAGGCCTGACCGGATATATCTATGGTAAGCCAGACATTATATCAATATTCGGCCAGACTTACTGGAAGTCTAGCCGAATATGCCTCGTGAATCAAGAACACATAATGGCAATGATTGTCAGGGTTGGTGCTTAGAGCGCCAATTTTATTAAGTATTTCCCTGTAAATACTAATGTAATATTTTATTATGAATAAAATAAACAGTTTCTATTATATAACATCTCTTTTTATATGTTAAAACATCGTTACCGGGTGACGGCAGCCCAAACAGTGAATTAGTCACTATTCGGGCAGCCCATGAACTTCCCTAACACTAATGGGGCCGACCTGGGCAGTCCCCGTATGTGTTGGGTAGTTGGTGCGGTCATAAACGTGTTTTATGCCATTTTACAGAAAAATATTTTCGTAAAAGTTTCGTGACACTTCTTATATATTTATGTCATTATTTGATATCGAATAAATATGTTTATGTGAAATATGAATAAATTATTCATATTAGATATTGAATAATTTATTCGGTAATTTTAAAAAGGTTTTAAAATTACGATTTTGCCCGAACAGCGCTTCCGTCGTGCCTTTCGCCCATAAAAACCCCAACAGGTGGTTCGATATTGGGATAGTATTACTATTGTAAACTATTCTTAAAGTAAATATTCCTAATCATTTGTTTTGGAATACAGTCGAATTCCTATAACCTAGAAGATTAGCACATGTTATATATTGGAATTGGAGTTCCAATGGTTTAACCCGATGTACCATGAGTAATGGAAGCTCATATAGACATGTGAGTATTTGTTGGAGCGAATATTGAATGACTCACATGTGATTCCTAATAGTTGGAAGTACACACCACCGTCAATATGAATCTCCTCTAGTTGAGTAGCATATGTGATCATTTGACTATAAGATAACATTGATTTTGTTTGTGATCCTCCGTACTTTGATGCCATATATGTCAGAGACCTTTCATGGTCTGATCGGTAGATGTTCGTTAGGTGTGAACCGATGCACTCGTTAATCAAGTGCGTACCAAGATAGGACTCGTCGCCCGTATGTGTACCATAAAGGGTTAATGTATCCATAATGAACGTGTCTGAACTTAGAGAGCCACACATATGAAGTGTACTCGATGAGCACTTGGGTAACCAATAATATTTGATAATAAATAATATTTGATATTATAATTATCAATTAAAATAATTAAGTGTTATTAGATAATATTAATTATTTACTTTGACTCAATTGGATTAATTGGATTGATCCAAAATCACATAAGAGCTTCGATTTAATTTCATAAATATCTCTACCATTGGAGGATATTTTGGTAATTACAAATATATAATAAAATGTGTATTTGTCTTGATTTAATTGGATTAAATCAAAGTGATAGACAATGAACTAATCCATTTGTTAAACTTTATCTTGATTTAATTAGATTAAATCATAGTGGTAGACAAATGTGATTAGTCATACTTATTTTATATATTTCGACAAATGGATTAAACTCACCTAAAAGTTGATTAAGTCTTTTATTAATTAAAAATTACATAAGTGTTGCTATAAAAGGCAAGCTTGAATAAGTTTTAATTAAGCTTGAACTTAATAAAGTTAAGCTTGTGAATGCTAAAACAAGCAAGATTTAAAAATATTAGCATAAGTAAAAGAAGTGTTTAGAGAAGCTTTGAAAGTTATCTACAACATTTCAACAAGGAGAAATCAAGATTGGATCTTGGAATCAAGCTTGCTAATTTTAGAATCAAGATTGGATCTTTGAATCAAGCTTGCTAGCTTTGAAAGTTCTCAACAATATTTCAACAAGGAGAAGAAGATTGGATCTTGGAATCAAGCTTACTAGGTAAGTTTGATCTTCTCTAAAGCTATGTTTTTCATTAGTGAGTTATCATTAGTGAAATATATAGTGATGTATTATGTATTGGATACATAATAACATAGCCTGATGTTGAAATTAGGCTAATAAATTATGTATGGATGTTTTGAAAGCATAAACACAATATGCTTGTGATTGGGTCAAAATATTTATGTTGGACATAAATAAAAATTATTGTTTGGAACTCTAGATAAAAGCTTGAAGTTATGGCTGCCATTCTAAAATCAATTAACCATATTTGAGTGACCTATAATTGTCCATAGGTCACTTCATTGTGGGATTCTTGTTTGGTTTGTATTTTAGGTTAAAAAATTTATGCATTAACGTATTTTGAATAAATTTATGTTTTTGTAAAAATATTTGATATTTTGAAAAATATAAATTTATTATTTAATATGTGTTGATGTTGGTTTTGATGTTAAAAAAATTAATTTTAGGTGTTTGAACGTGTTTAGGGAATGTTGAAAGCAATTAGGTAAAATACCCAATTTGCATCAGCTTTCTATTTCCAAAGAGCTGATGCTTTGAAAAAAATAAAAAAAAAAAATATTGCTCACATGCACTGAAGTAATTTCTTATAGTAATTACTCATGCGCATGCGATGCAATGTGATGAAGCAATTGCTTGCAAGCGCAAAAATAAATTAATATGATTGAAATAAACGAGTATTAAAATGCAATGTGATGAAGCAATTGCTTGCAAGCGCAAAAATAAATGAATGTGATTGAAATAAACGAGTATTAAAACTGTAAAAATCATATCTGATTTTCGAAAAAAATAATTTTACGAATATGAACTCACTTATGCATGATTTTATACTAGATAATGCTTCACACATGCAGGAAATGACTTTCGTGATTGTGTCGTTATAACCGGGGTATTACAAAATATGTCAAATTGAGTTGTAAATGGTCTTGAAGACTCGAGTTGTAAATATTTTTAATAGACTTGGAATTCTTTTAGAGGCTTGAAAACTCTACTTATATAAAGAAAGTCTTAGACACTTTACCTTGGGTTAATCTTTGTTTCCACATCCTTATTCTTTGATGGAACTTTGCTAAACCTCATTCATATTTGTTTCCTTCTTCTTTAAAAGTTCACTATTTAAGACTTCATTGATCTCATGTCTTCTTTGTTTTTGGTGAACATCTTTGGTAACCATTATAACACCAAATCTTATCAAACCATAACTTTCAGAGTTCTGAGTTGGAGAATGGTCATCGGAGTTTCAGTAAGAGCGAGTTCGCTGTTGGATTTACTACAAGTGACTTCAGATGTTCAGGAGAATACTGTTTGGTGCAGACTCGATAAGTTTTCTTGATTATTATAGTTGGGGTAATTGAGTCAGCAAAAGTTTTATTATAGGTCTTTTAACCATCACGGTAAATTTCTCTTCATTGTAAATTCGGGTGGTAACCTCTACCTAGACTTTGGTACAAATCTGGTGTTATTTGTTTACTTTTTGTCGTTTACATTTCAGCACTTTATTTATTGTTTAGATTAAGAGTGTCACTTTTGGTTAGACTTAAGGGTGTATGTTTTTAGCCATAGAAACATTAATCTAAGACTTAAGGGATAAACGGTTTTTACCGTTTATCCCTAGGTGTACAATGATCAAAATTAAATCGTAATTTTCATACTTAAATTTGACACGACGCAAACAACGAATCACACTATTTACGACATCTAGAAAATAATCATGTACCTAGCCAATTGATGCACCTCATTGGTGTCAATATAAAATATGGTCGTTTTTTAATAAAAAACAGGCTTGTATTAGAAGTACATTGAAATAAAAAAAAAAAAAATGGATCAAGTGAAAATGAACTGAACCAGGTCCCAAATTGAGTTTCTTGGATTCCATAGATGCTGAAAGAGACAATCGAGATGTCAATTTATGCAAAGATCCTAGAACGAACGAACGAACAAACAAACAGGTGTCCTTGGCCTTCACATCCTCTGAACCTGACCAGCCTAAATTTTCAAACCTATTAAATGACAAAAGTACCCTTGACCCCATCCTAGCCGTTATAAACGTTTACCTTCACAAATCCACAATCATCATCTCGTCATTAAACACAATGACGGAGGACAATCTCGTAATTACGTATATCTTCCACTGTCTCACAATGTCAGCTTCCCAAATCAAAACAAGAATTGAAAGTTAGCACTCTCATACACACACACTCTCTTGTTACAGTGTTCATGTGTGATTTTCTCGCTCTTAATTGAATTGAATGATGGCGTCTTCTTCATCAGATCCCGGGCTGAAACTCGAAGTGGGTAGTAGCAGCGGTGGTGGAGGCGGGGGTGGTGAAAGTTCAGAGGCAGTGATAGCAAATGATCAGCTGTTACTTTACAGAGGATTAAAGAAAGCGAAGAAAGATAGAGGCTGCACTGCTAAAGAACGCATCAGTAGAATGCCTCCTTGTACTGCTGGTAAACGCAGCTCCATTTATCGTGGAGTCACCAGGTCCATTTTTTACATTTACTTACTCTACTTTTTATATGCGTTATGTTTACAGTAATGTGATTTCTTTGATGGGTTGGTTAATTTTTTAGCTTAGTTTTATAAAAAGGTGTTCAATTGAAGTGGGTTGTTGTAAAGTTGGTTAATTTGATTGGTGCGTTAAGATATTGGAGGAATATGCTTTGTTAGATGATATGGTTTTGTAAGTTCTTGAATTTGGAGACTTGGGTTTGGAGAGTAGTGAACGCTTTATAGGAAAGTTCTTAGTCAATCTGTAAGATGGATTTTCGACCATGGAAAGGCTAATTTTGTTAACAATTCATTGCATGATTCTAAGTGTTGATCATAGTGGTTGTGAATTTAAGGGAACTGTAAAAGGAATTGAACAAAAATGTATGAAATTAGCAGAAGCAGTATGGTTTTAAAGGAAAAAAGTGTAGAAACAAAGGATAAAAGGAGAAGTGTAATCCACAACTAAAGATTTAAGAGAAATGTTAGGCCAACTCTATTAAGTCAGCTAAGTTGTTTGCCTGTCCATAGTTGATAAGGATGTTCGTGTCTGATTATTTAGAATCCTTTTTCATCTCTGTTAGTCTGTAATTGTTGGATTTGTTTGATTAGAAACATGTAGGCGTGTCATGGCTGTTCAATTTTGGATCATCAGCTGTTTGTTTATTTTATAATTTTTGGTGAATATCTATGTTCTTCATCTGCTGTTGATTTTAAAATTTGTAATTCCTTTGAGACGTTGAATAATGCTTCAGTACTGTATTCATAAACATCAGGCATAGATGGACGGGGCGTTATGAAGCTCACCTTTGGGATAAAAGTACATGGAATCAGAGTCAAAATAAGAAGGGAAAGCAAGGTTCTCTCTATACCTGCGCACCCGTTAATCAATATCCCACTCATTAATCTAACATATATAGTCTTTAAACTAATTCTGCTTTTTCCTCCTTAATTTGCATGGAATGCTCGGTGCATAATTTATCATGACAGTGTACTTGGGTAAGTGGTGGCTAAATAGACATATATTTTGAACTTTCTAATGCCTTTGTTATTCTATGCTAGTACATATCGACTAATATATATTTACAGGGGCATATGATGATGAGGAGGCTGCGGCTAGAGCATATGATCTTGCTGCCTTAAAGTATTGGGGCCCTGGGACGCTAATTAATTTTCCAGTGAGACAAATATTCTTTGAACCTCTTCATTTTGCAGGACAAATAGACAATCATTATAGCCTACTGCTTCCCCCCTCAAGAAAAAAAAATGCAGAATGCATGTTTTTTCTTTGGTACTTTATGTTTGTTTAGTTGATGGCATGATAATTTATTCTCTCTTTCTTTTTGATGCTATGATAGTTTATTCTCTCTTTCATTTTAAGTACTATTTTTTTTATCAATAATGATTTACATGTGGATTCTTTTATATATAAGGTGTTTGGATGTCCGTACTTTCAAAGAATGTATAAGCTTCCTTAAATTGCATATATGGAAAAGGGATTTTTCTTATAAGAATTTGCTGGTGTTTAAGGGTAAAAATCGGTGTTCTGGGGTGTTTAAGGTAATAATTTATTGCGCACTGCTGGTCCCATGTCCAATTCATGTTTGATTGTTTCATGGAGGTTACCGATTATACAAGAGATCTTGAAGAGATGCAGAATGTCTCAAGAGAGGACTACCTTGCTTCTCTTCGAAGGTATGTACATGGTTTGAAATGTGTATGCATGGTCTGGAATATGTTCCCTGTACTGAAATTACAATGGTGCTTACACTAGTTGTTCATTGCAGAAAAAGCAGTGGTTTCTCGAGAGGAATCTCCAAATATCGTGGACTCTCTAGGTATCTTAGTAGCACAAATCATACTTTTTTGTTAAAAAAGTTATGCTAAGAATCAAATATGCTAGTTGTCCTTGTAGATGACTAATGATGTTATTCTGTGCTTCTGTTTTGTTTTGGGATATTACAAAACAGTCGATGGGACTCCTCACTTGCTCGTATGGCTGGTTCTGAATACTTCAATAATGCACATTATGGTAAGCTCTGGTTAAACCTGAATACTAATCAAGTCAAGATTGCTATGTTATAAAATAGAATCTTGCGTGGTTAGATTCTAGCTAGCAAACTAATGTTACAGGCTTTTTCATGTTCATTTTTTCCCACTTACTAACAGTTGATGTTGTGCAGCTGATGATCCGTCAACTGAGAGTGAATATTTAGGCGGTCTTTCCAGTGACAAAAAAATTGATCTAACAAGCTACATCAAGTGGTGGGGGCCCAACAAAACTCGTCAAGCAGATTCTGCCTCGAAGTCATCAGAAGAGGGAAAACATGCTTATGCTGAAGACATCAGTAGCGAACTTAAGAAATCAGAATGGGAGATCCAGTCTACTGAACCATACCAGATGCCTCATTTAGGTGTGTCTCTTGGTGGAAAGAAGCATAAAGGGTCTGCTCTATCAGCTTTGAGCATCCTGTCACAATCACCTGCCTACAGGAACTTCCAAGAGAGAGCATTAAAAAAGCAAGAAAGCAACACTGATAATGATGAAAATGAGAACAAAACTATTATTAACAAGATGAACTATGGTAAGGCCAGTGACAAAACATTGGCTCATGATGGAAGGAATGGAAGACTTGGAGCTGCACTTGGCATGACTGGGGCATTGTCTCTTCAGAAGAATGTGTTCCCAGTAGCTCCTTTCTTGTCTGCCCCACTTCTGACCAACTATAACGCCGTTGATCCCATAGTAGACCCCATTCTGTGGACAACTCAAGTTCCTGCTCTTCCTACTGGACTACCTCGTAACTCTGAGGTCAGTATATTCTCCATCAAAGTGTGTTTTCTTTCAAGTAATATTTTGAGCGGCACTCCTGACTAATATAGGCTATTAATTATAATTGCTTTGTGATATATTCCAGCGCATCAAATCTGTTAAAATTTCTAAAAACTGAATTAATTTAAACATTCCTAAATCAGGATGGAGATACTTTTCAATATAGAGAAGCACTTTTTAAATGAACTTCTTCAATAAACTTTTCCATGCAACAAAACATTTTGTTGTGGTACTAATTAGGTTAACTGGTAAAATCTCTTGGGATGGTACAAGAGGTCTAGGATTCGAACCCTGATCACATAGACATCGATGGAATTGGGTTGCCAACAGCTAAAAAAAAATGCATTTTATTTAACACTGTTATCAGAGCATCACTGTTGTATAGAACTCAATTGTCATGTTTTCCCAATCGCTTGAGCCCTGGGTTCTAATTGGTGTTTATTACTGGTGAACCTCTTCCCTGATTCTATTTTCTTCATAATTTCACCTTACAAAAAGATTAAATATTGCAATGCAGGTTACAAAGACTGAAAATAGTTCAACTTATACCTTTTTTCGGCCAGAGGAGTGAGCATACTTTTTGGCTTATAATTTGGTGGAAAGGCAGGTATGGACTTAAACTTCTGTCCGGAAGGTTTTGGCACTGCGTCAACATCACAATGTAGCAAAAGAAAGCAAAAGAGTTTGAACAGAGTGAGTATAGAGCAGAGAATACTAACGTATCCGTAAGTTCCTATTATGTTGAATTTGAGATCTTTAAGTATATTTTGTCGACAACCTCGAGTATGATTTTCAAAACTGTATCAAAAGTTTGAGTGATGGCGTTTTTGTTGAACAGGAAAATCATGCGCTCTCCTTTTCATAAATATTCTGTACAGGGATGAAAATATATATATATATCCTGAAACATGAAGAAGTTTGTTTAGATGTTTGTCTTGATTTCATGTTTAAACCTTGTATGCATTTAGATTCAGCTCAAGTATGATTCATGTCTCTAAATTAGCCAAGTGTTGGTGTGTGCTAGCAGTGTACATGCGATTAGGCGTCTCATTTAGAATATACTATTTCACGTCGCTAGTGAGGAGGATTCTTAATTAGTATATGAGTAGTCATGAGATTCTCTAATCTAATAGACGCATTTTGGGTAGCAAAGCACATTAAAAATCCTAATTGCAATGCTTGGTTCATCTATCGACCAAAAAGGTGACCAATTGTTCAGATTTAGCCATATCAAAATAGCATTTTCTGTCTCCTTGGGTTGATGCTCTAACAAAATAGGGTGAATATAATTCCCATTCTCACTGCCTTTCAACATCAACACTTATCTAATTGGAATCCTTAAAGAGCAAGACCTTAAGACCAAAGGACAGGATTATTTAGGAACTTGAACATTGTAAAACCATGGGTTCTGATACAATTTAGCAGTTCTTTAAAATTCTTGCACTGTGCCAAAGGAGTGTCTTGACATGTCAATCACTTGGGGGCAATAATTTTAGGATTTTTATATTTGATGTTTTTACGGTTTTATCGGGTATCACAGCGGAGCTTGAAAAATTGATTTTTTTCAATTTTAAAATTTTTTCTTTAAACTATTAAAATAAATTATTTATTTTAATATTAAATCCCAAAACCAAATTTGGAAATGTCTAAAATATGTAAACTTTTACATTTTTCTCACTTTAGTCCAAAATGTGTATACAAAAAATATGAAAGCACAAGAATAACAGTTTCGAACCAAAACAATCCGAATATCTCTCTACTTCTCCCAGTACTTGGTAGAACTAGGACCCCTATATATCAAGAAGATAACAAAATATACAGAAACTCATCAACAAAAACATAAAACAAAAAATTGGATTCAATGGTCTTGGACAGAATAAGCCAAGTTGGTGAATGAATTCATTGCATCTTCGCAGGCTTCTTCTTAGTCTTGGATGATCCTTAGCTCTTCGTCGGATTCTCATATTACTAGGTTTTAAATCAGATTGGAATGGAAAAATTCCATGAGAATGGCTATACTTTAACTTCACATTATCAATAATATTTCCATCCTCAAATTTGTGAAAAAATAACTTGTCATAACCACTTACCAAAGCAATTTCAGTGTTATAAAGAGCTTCTGGAGTAACATAACGTTCCACATTTTGAAGAGGTTTAGTACACACTCTATGTTTCTTAATCCATTGCTTTTTACCAAAATATTCTTCCATCACCCAAAATTCAAAGCAATCCTCTTTACTTCTTTCCTGACAAAGTAGGGCAAGTTTCCCTTGATACACTGCTAGCTTCAAATAGTAGCTTTCTAATTCATTGATTACATCAGGCACCAATAACACTGTCCAAGTTTCATCATCTGAATTGAATGCCATAATATTATTTTTAGAAGTAAGCCAATGAAATCCACCGCATGCTAAAATTGCAGGCTTGTAGTTCAATACTTCACCATATGGTAAGTATATATCTTCCAGTTGATTCCATGCCCATATTTCAGAATCAAAAACCTCACAATGTAGGCCATACTCGTTTGCATGCTTTCGATTATTATATCGAAACTGATTAGGTTTTGATAAACGAACAATCTTGTAACGCAAGGGATCAGATCTAAGCACCATCATAGCAATTTTTTGAGTGAAGTATCGAGTCTTCGGATTAGGTATTCTTCGCCACTCTTTTGTGCTAGGCTTGCACACATAATATTCAGGTATATGATGATATTTAGGAGTGGTGTTCAAGCACAGCAAAAGACCTTGATTTGTAGAGGACAAAACATGAGCATAACCAGGCAAGAAGTTGAGTGACAAATTATTTGGATTGTCCATTGAGCTTGAGACGAACTCTGCAAAATATTTATTTGAAATCAAAGATGCGATAAAAAACCCAGATAAGGTTCTAGTTCTTTGAGAATGAAGATGCATGAAATAAGAGTGGTAAGTGATATTATTCAATTCTTTTGAAACAAGTCTGCATCTTCCGAGAACTTGTAATGGCACCCGAGATAAAATCTCCAAAAGTAAATCTCTTGAAATACTTTGATGTGCCATATATAATCCTGACTTTATATATATTCTCACACACACTAAGACCACAATTCTTTCTTCCAAAATAGATTGCGAATGAAAAAAAAGTAATGAGAAGTTTTTTTTTTCGTTCGTTTTGGTTGAAGGTGCTGATATAAATAGGGGGATTAATCCTTATTTAGGTAGGAAAAAGAAATCTCACCTTTAATGACTTGGTGACCAAGAAACTGTGTTTTTTTTTTTCCTTTTGGTAATAGGAAACAAATAGTTACTATTTATTTACTTTCTTTTTTTCTAATTCCTGAATAAAATTTGAATTTCTGTTTGGAAGCAAATAATTTTTTTCTCATTGCGGCAACTGCAGTAAATTTTTTACCACGGATATTTACTACAATCATCATATCGCAAAACTTGCCTAAAAAATAATTTATATATTTGCTGCTGTCATGGAAATGACAACATCTTTTATTGCCATGGAGGCAGCTTGTTGCTGTTTTTTTTTTTTTTAAATAAAAAATTAGATGAATTAGAAGGGTATTTAATTATGTGGATAGAGAAAAAATTTATATGCTTAAATTTGAAAAAAAAAAAAAACATTTTTAAGATCGGCCAAAAATAATAATTTCCCAAAATTAAATGATGGTGAAGACGGCTGTGGCTTCCCTTTTCAATTTTATTTTTCTCGCCAAGTTTTTTTTTTATGATTCTCTCACAAAATAGCCCTATAATTAATATTAAATTATATAAAAAAATTCTCAATATGAAAACACATATACAAATGGCATATATTTAAATAGTACCATATTCATAGAAAAAAATTGGATTCAATGGTCTTGGACAGAATTAGCAAAGTTGGTGAATGAATTGGTTGCATCTCCGCGGGCCGGCTTCTTCTTAGTCTTGGATGATCCTTAGCTCTTGGACAGATTCTCATATTACTAGGTTCTAAATCAGATTGCAATGGAAAAATTCCATGAGAATGACTATACTTTTATTAGGATTGGTGCTCGGAGTGTCAATCCGGATCATATTTATGTCCGATTCATGAATACGAATAATTCATTTTTCTATAATATTACTTACTTAATGGTAGCACATCTTGTTTTTTTATATACTTATTCGATCTAATTACGATTAGATTGAAATTAAATATGATTTAGTGATATGTATATATTAGACAAAGACCCTATGATTTATAACGTAGTGCGCATTTACAATAATTGACATAGGGAAGCGTCACTATAAGTTATATATTTTCAATAAAAATTTTGGTCAAGATTTACTGACACGGGTCGGTTAGTAAAATCCTTTGAGACCAGTATATGTCATATATCGTGACTTGGTCCGATAGTTTATCCCAATGAACCATGAGTCTCGGGAGACTCATGTAGACATGTAGTTGTTTATTTGATAAACACTGAATGACTTACCGAAGATTTCCTAATAGGTAGTACACCAACATCAATAGGAATCTTCTCGAGTCGAGTAGCATAGTGGTCATTCGACTTGAAATACCACTGTGTATATACGAGATATACTCTACACTTTGATGGCAGTCACGTCACCGATCTTTTTATATCAGACCTCCGCCTGTTCATTGGGTGTGGACTGATGCTCATGATATCCTGTGAGTATCAGATAGAATATGTTAGTCATGTGTACATGGCATATGTATCATGTACGTATTTGCGATCTAGTAAATCCATGACCGTGGTATACTTTGGAAGCGAGTTCTGAGTGTTATTTAGAGATCATAAATTTAGAAGTCGACTATATTATACCTTATGATTTGACGTTCTTATCTATATCACCGGTATAATATGGATAGCCTGTGACGGAGGGATTATATTTATGCAATGACTTCGAGTTGCATAGTTTAGCGAGATTATCCTTGGTCGTCATAATTCATGAGTGGGTGAATTATGGACATGAAATTAGATTTCGTGACGGATAAACCTAAACTTAGATAGTCCCACAATATGATGTGTACTCGTTGAACACTTGGGTAACGCGTTATGAATAATACAGATTATTCATAATACTACACCGAATTAAATGAGTTAATTCGAATCGTTTAAACGGTTAAACGAAAATACATGCATTAGGGGCATTTCGGTCAATTAATAATTAATGTGTATTTGTATTTGATACAAGATTTAATTTGATATATATTAATTAAATGAGTCCTAATGTTTGCTTTATTAAATCTAAAACCTTTGTGTGATTGCTTTATTTACTTACTTGCTCTGTTTTCCATTACTTTAGTTACACTTCCTTTTTTATTTTGGAACGGAGTATCGTTCACGTGCACCTCAATTAATACTTCCAACTAGTATAGTTCAACTTTGAAT
>SKCR01021585.1:0-17864 GCA_019454045.1 Zanthoxylum bungeanum | reverse complement strand
CTATTTTTCGTCGAGTCTCTAACCCTCTGTGGAGTACTCGGGAAACCGTTGTTCCTAGTGGGCTAGGATCCCGTTAAATAACACACAACCTTAACTTTGGCCAATAAAAGCTGTATGCTATTTAACTTAGGTAGATCTCTATGATCAATTGGATCTCATCCAATTCCTAGATCCGGTTAGGTGGACATCCAAGTCCGAAACATATGTATAATGTCAATGTATCCATTACATTTTCCTAACCCTATCCTCTGAATCATCTAGGCCTTGGCTTTGGCCAAAAACAAACCTAATGATTCCAGTTAAGCGGGACCCATTGACGAGGAAAGTTTCGTAATCACTGTCATTGACAAAAAGTGATCTTGACTTTGGCCATAAAAATCACGATTTGGACAAGACACCGATATGCAACAAAACTCTCATGATTCAAGTACATCCTTGATTGACAAAGGTCTTGACTTTGGTCAATAAAAACCAATGCCAACTTCGGATCTTGAACAAGAATCATTCAATGGAAGGATATTTGCTTAATATAAAACGAGGGTTTTTCGCGTGCAAATTGGCTACCAATTTAATTATCTTTGTTAAGGTCTCATCATCATACACCCTTAAACATGCATTCTAAATACATAATAAAGCGAGTATGAAATAAATAATAATGATATGCGGATGGATACTTAACACATTGATCCTAGATCAAATCTCTCCCTTTCTCACTCAAGCCAGCACTTGTACTACTTCTACCCGTTACACTACACTTCTAAAGAAACCTCTTATACATAGAGGGGAATAGGTGAGAAGAGAATACAAAGAAATAGGAGATAAGGCTGGACACGCAGGTCCAATTTAATAAATCAAATTTATTATAATTTCCAAAATCGCCCAACCCGACTAATATCCATCCGATATACATTATTCAAACATCACAACCATGTATTCATACAAGCATGTTATCAATCAATCAATCAAATTAATTAATCTTGATTATTAGTGATCATCCAATGTTCAAACAAAGATTTGATTTTGTTCGAGTCAAACTCGTTATTGCGAACACGTACTCAAAGTACGATTTCTACGAATTAAATTAAATACATAATTAAATCCAATTTAATACGTATTTAATTCTAATTCATTATTTAATTCTAAATTAAATATTACACTTTTATTAACGAACCTTTACGACTTAAATTCCAAATTTAATCGCAACGGGTCTCAAAGCCCGATAAACATCTAATGTTTTATTTAATTAAAGTCCAATGAGCTTTTAATTAATTTCTATAGGCGTGGACTTTTGGTCAACTCGGGTCAAACCGAACAACCAAATCCAATCCGGGAGTTACCCCATAAGCCTTTAAATTAATTTTGGCCCATTAGGCCCAATTAATAATTAAGGTCCATTAAGTCATAATTGGACCTTTTGGATTCGGTTTTGGGCCTAATTGGATCCAACCAATTTTGCCTAAACCCAACTTTGTTACAACAAAGCCCAAAAGCCCAATTACAACCTAACAAGCCCAATTTCCAAAATCAAGCCCAAATTAATTAACTTATAAAATTCCAAATTTCACAATTAATTAACCTAAGTGTAATACACAATCAATTACCCAATTAACATTTCTAAAATATCAATTAGCCTAATTAATCATGCACTTTAACAACCAAATAGTGTCCAACACAATTCAATCAAAATCAAACCCAATTAACATGCTTTCAAGTCTCGGCAATTAGGGGTTTTTCAATTCGATTCGGTTTCAATCCAATTGAGTCCACAATCTTAATTTCCAAATCAATTCAATTCATCCAATGAATCAAACAACAAAATCACAATGAATTTCATGTCCATAAAGATTCGGCCAAGCCACTTTAAAAGGGAAAAATGTTCCAAATCAAAATTCAATCCAATTGAACTTCAAAACAACATTAACCAATTTTTTTAGTCATCCAATGATCAAACAAAACAAAATTACCAAGACATTAGGGTTATGCAATTTTCGGCCAAGCCTCCAATTTGGGGAAAATTGAATCCAATCCAATTTCATGAAATTGATCACACACAATCTCAATTAAACATGTTCTAAGCATACTTAAACATCCAATTCAATTAAAACATGCTCAAACACATTTTACCCAATTTCAAGTTCATGTTCAACCTAAAGAATTGGGGAAAATTGATCTAATCCAATTTTCTTGAAATTGATCATGCACAACTTCAATTCAACCTCATTCAAGCAAACTTCATCAAACAATTCAACCAAATCATGCCTAAATCGAGTTTACCCAAATTAAAGTTTTGACCAAAAATAAGCAAATGGGGAAAATCAATCCAATCAATTTTTTTTATCAAATTGATTACATATAACTCAAATTAGATCATATGCAAAACATTCTTAAACAATCAATTGTCAGAATCAAGCTAAAATCAAAAAGCCCCAAATTTGCTCAAGAACCCTAATTCGGTTTTCATGCATCAAAAGCTCTAGATACCATATTAGAGTTCAATTCAAGTCCCAAGATCAACAAATCATGCACAAAAAACCGCATATGAACACATCAAAGGAGGTGCGGAATATACTCACATTGAATTCGGTTTTGATGAAATGAACACAAGTTGCGTTTTTGCTTCCTCCAAGCTCACGGCAACAGCTCTCCAAGGCAGTGGGCTGCTCGGTTTGGACTGGTTTGGTTCCTCCAAGAATCGGCCATGCATGGACTCCATTGAAGCTCAAAGCTTCAAGCTTCAAAATAAAACCAAGCTCATGAATACACTTCCCTATCACCTATGTATCACTCATGGTGTGCTAGCACTAAGCCTTCTTCAATTTGCTTCTCAAAATTTCGGTGAAACCAGAAAAATCAAGAAGAATCGGCAGTGATGCCGTGAGATGCAGAAGAAGAAAAGAGAGGGAGATGAGAGATCGTATGCCTTGCATGTTGGAGAGAGAGAATGATAAGATAGAAAATAAAAAATGTAAAAAGGTTTATATAATTTCCAAAATTATTTAATAAACCATTTACTTTTTCTATTTAAAATTAAAGCAAAAGCTTTCAATCAACTTATCACCCATCATTTCAACTTTTTACTTTAAGTCACATCACATCACTTTAATAAAGTGACATGTTGTCAAGTCACATCACTCAAAGTGACAATTGATTTGACACATGATGTGACAAATGATTTGACGCTTGATGTGACTCGCGTGCCGCGCTCGAATTCGAAATGCGAATGCGCTCGCAATCACTCTCGGGCTCGGGTTCGCTAATTCCAAATTAACGAATTTTCTGTCGCGTCGTAATTAAGTGATTACGCCTAGCGAATTCACTATTCACATCGCTAACGAATTAATTCTAAATTAATTCGTTCGCCCGAATTAAAATCTAATTTTAATTCCGCGTCAAAATCCAATTTCTAATAATATATCAAATATATTATTTTATCGATTAATTCCAAATTAATCGTTCTCTCTCTTTTATTAATATTTTATCCCAGATAAAATATCTCTGCAAATAATCCCAGATTAATTTTCTCTCTCATCGAATTAATCCCAGATTAATTCTATCTCTCTCTTCTAATTAATCCCAGATTAATCAAAGTGCGAGTCATACGTCATCGGTGAATCTTCAGGAAGCGACCCATGAGATCTCCGGATATGTTGGCAGTAAATACGGTTATCGGACTATCCGAACATATAAGTACCTCGTGCTACGTTTGTACCGATTTACAAGATAAGGTTGGCTTCTAGCAAAGCGCCATGCCTACCCAATTCTCCAGAAATATTCTTACAGGAATATATAGATCTGTATCAAGCGTAGTATACCGTAGTATTGTGTATATCGGCCCAGTATCGGATAGTCACGTGCTAGGGCTGGGGCTGGATAAGTGTCTGCCCCGTCCAAAGCACATGTCGGATGTCTGGTAACATAGTCTCTATAATCGGATATACATGACCTGGTCACAATATCCCGATTGGTTGCGCAACACTCAAGAGCACTAGTACCGTATCCTGCGTGACATCAACTCCAATATGACTGAAGTGACACTTCCGTCTTGACATCACACCCAACACACTATGACTCTCTGATAAACCCAGAAGTGGTGTACACAGAACCCGTTTAAAGTCCCCTACCACCAAGACCAAAGTCTATCAATTATCGTAAGTATTAGCGATATAAGTCTCAGGTTAAGACCATACACACCTACCTTGATTTCGGCCTCCCATAGACACATAGTCATAATACCAATGGGATTTCGAGGGGTCTATCCAGAGCGAAGCTGTTTCCCGTACCATCGGTGAAACACGACCTCCTATCGCACTTGCATAAGTATCCAATACTTATATATATGAGAACTATGTCGTTGTGCCCTCACAACGCACACAAGTGCAATACTAGCCTATTCCGCATTATCGATGTCCAGTCTCGATAATACTACGGCTAGGGATATTTAATGATTAATCCTTTGTGGACTGATACTGTCTCATATCATCTCAATCCAGGAACTAATCATAGGGACCTCTCTTCATTTATATATCTATGGTGATCTAATCACAAATGATGAGAGTGCAATTTCCTTATTACATAGTTAATTTGCTACAACAACACAATGATCTGTGCAAATAGTGACGCTATGGGTCATATTATCCAACAATAGCAAGAGTAGAGAACAAAAGTTTACGAAGAAGCCCAGAAAAATGGACCAGCACTAGCCTCAACATCACAGTTTAGAACCAAGAGATAGGGTATGGACATATTAAAAGGAGAAGCGAAAAGTAACAAAGAAGTTTAGTATATATAGTAACATAGATAACATAGCGTGAATGCAGTAACGTAAATGGAAACCTTAGTATAGTTGATAAAAGTTATGAAACCCTAAGACATGGAGTAGTCGACCTAGGTCTCGAAAGAATGAATGACCACTCTTCCTTCTAGTAGCTCGACTATAGTAAGTATATATACACCAAACCAGACCATCATCGAGCTTAAGTAAATAACAGAAATGTATATTCTCATACTCTCATATCTCTATGGAATGAATGTACTCACCCCTCAATATAAAGCCCAGTAAGGAGAAGATTCGGTAAATAAGAGTATTTGACAAAATAGATGGATCACAAGACAGCAGATAGCCGAACCAATAAGTTCAACGGAATACATAGAAGAATCATAAGATGGCAATATTCTATATGAGATAGAATAGTCTGAAGTCATAGTAAGTCAAGCCAAATCTGGAAGTCATCGTGGGACTGAGAGCCCTTAAGTGAGTAAAGGCTCAAAAGAACGAATGGACTAGAGAAAGCGACTCTCAGGAATAAAGTATATAAATTATAAAGAGTCTCATTATATTGAGATGGAAGAACTAGTTGGAGAATAGCACCTGAACCAAAAGATTTTGTAGAGATGTCCTAAGCAATCGAAGTTGATGGAGTTCCCAATGGAGTAAAGACATAAGGGGTTCAAGAAACTGAGATAAGAAGGAAATCTAAGTAACTAAGTAAAGTTTGTAAGGAGGAATAACAAAGGGAGTATAGTAGGATGATAAGTGTGATTTATACACACTTATTTGCATCATCATCTTATTATTTTGTTAGATTCCATGTGATTTAATGTATTTTGGAATTGTTTAGTGTTTTATTGATAGACAGTATTAGAACATGGATTTGGAGAAAATTATACGGGTTTTGGGAGCTTATGGATGCATCAGAAGCACGCGGGAAAAGCGGAAACAAGTTGAAAATACTCATCCTAGGAAAAGGAGTGGCGTCCCCACTTCTGGCGTCGCGACACCCAGCATGCTTCACACAATTGTCTCGAGGATTTGGCACCGCGATGCCAACTTCTGGCGTCGTGATGCTGTGGTGAATTTTCAGACACTTTAGAATAAGTAGTAGCACATGCGCAACAAGATTCCAGGGTTTCCTATAAATATAACATTACATCCAAAACCCTAGGGAGGCTAATTATACACAACAAAAGAGTTCAAAGCACAAAATCTGAGAGATCCTAAGGAATAGATTGAAGAACAAGAGAATGAGACAAATGTGGTGCAGTCTGGAACCAAAAGGAATTTGATTCGTATTTTACTCTTTATTTTTCTTCTTCAAAATCTTCTAATTATCATTATGTTATTGACCCAAATGTTGTTGTTCTTTAATTTAGCCATGAACTAATTCTATTGTTCTAGAGTATGACGTAGCCTAATGCTTGAAACTATGTTTTGATTGCCAAATAATTTTTATGAAGTTCGCATTAAGTTTATTTATGTTTTCTTGTACTTAATACTTCTTATTTATTAGCCACAAATTGGATGATTGTATATTTAAAATCTATCGTTTGGGAGAGGGGATTTTGAATAGTACCCAAAAAATATATTCTTGGAAGTTTATAAAGTTCAGGAGAATCTATAATTCCTTGAAAGGCGTTAATAAAGAATCAAAAGACATAATGAATTGTTAATTATTAGATTTTTATAGGGATATCAAAGTCGGTAATTAATAATCTTTTCACTATTGCTCGGGAGAATAAGTGGAATACTCTAGGATTCTTGGCTTATAAACTTAGAAATTGAATAGAAGTTAATTTGGCATCACAAATACACAGTCGATAGCTAGGTGAAATCAGACTCTAGAATTCATCTCATAACTGATCTTTCAATAAAAATCGTTTGGTTTCTTACTTGTTTTTGTTTTTAACTTACCATTTAATTTAAATTTAGATTGTGTTTCTAGATAAAGTTAGGTTTAGTAAATATAGTACTTAGTACAAACTGGATTCTAATCCCCATGGGTTCGATACTCATACTTATCATCTACTAAAACTTGACAGCATACACTTGCAGTACGATATAAAATATCGCATCAAGTTTTTAGCGCCGTTGCCGAGGATTGTGAATTTAATTCATATTAATTCTACAAACTAAACTTAATTTTAATTTATATTTTTACTTATTTTATTTGTTTTCTTTTTACGTTTATTGAGTCTTATCTTGTTATTTCTTTCTTTAATTTGGTACTTGGTAGTGTATGAGATGATCCATAAGTCTCGATTCACTTTTGCTTGATCCTGAAATCGAGGCGAACAACAAGAAGACTAAGGAAAGAGAAGAGAGTTGAAAAGATAACAATGGCAGCTGAAAATAAAGAAGACAACCCGCGTCAGGTACCAATCCGAGACCACTTTAAACCCGTCATAGACGATAATTATTATGGGATTGCGTACCAACCAATTAACGCTAACAATTTTGAACTGAAACCTGCCCTTATCAATATGGTACAATAAAACCAATATGGGGGATCGGCTGTAGAGGATCCTAACATTCACTTAATAATGTTATTAGAGATGGCCGACACAATTAAAATGAATGAGGTCACCAAAGAGACACTTAGGTTGCACTTGTTCCTATTTTCCTTGAGGTACAAAGCAAGTGGTTGGATGAAATCCATACCTATGGGAAGCATTCTCACATGGGAAGACATGGCCACATGATTTTCAGAGAAATACTTCCCCCTGCTAAATCAGCCCAGCTGAGAATGAAGATTAGCATATTTAAGCAGAGAGAGACTGAGAATCTGTACGAAGCTTGTGAACGCTTTAAGGATCAACGCCGAAGATGCCCACAACACAATTATGTAGACTAGGTACATATTCAATTATTTTATAATGGGCTAAATGGTCCAAATAGGACTATGGTTGATGGAGCCGCTGGGGGAACTCTATTTAAGAAGTCAGCTGAGGATGCCTACACTCTATTAGAGGAGATGGCCATTAACAACTTCCAATGGCCAAGTGAACGCACTACGATGACCAAAGAGACAGGCATACATGAAGTGGACCCTCTCATTACACTAACAGCTCAAGTTTAAACCTTATCAACTCATATAGTAGCCCTAACCAATCAATGAGTACAACCATTTATTTAATCTACGGTGGCTGCAAATATGCTGTTATTGGAAGGAGACCCGAGTTTTGAGCAAGTCCATTATGTCATTATAGAGGTAACCATGCATCAAACTACTATCATCATGGACTTTGTCATTTTTAGAACTTCTCTTATGCCAAGATAGAGAATGCTTTGCTACCTCCACCTGGTTTCAACAATCAAATGTCAGAGCAGAAAACATCATTAGAAGACCTCGTGAGCACATTTATCACCAAATCCACAGAGAGGTTTGAAAAGAATAAGTCATGACTCAACAACATTGAAACCTACATGGGAAATATGGGGGCGACGATGAAATCATTATAGATCCAAATTGGCCAGCTTGCCTCCTCTATTAAAAACCTATAGAAAGAGGCATTTCCAAGCAACACCGAGATAAACCCTAAGGAACAATGTCATGTTATCACCCTTAGGAATGAAAGACATATCGGTAACGCTTTTGATGATCAAGGCAGCCAAGACAAGGAAGTAAAGCCACAAGGGGACACAATGATGACAAGAGACCAGAGTGAAACCACTCCAGCATATATGAAACCTCAAATTCTTAAAAAACCTATTTGTATCCTCCGCGCTTCCAAAAGAAGAATTGGATGCTCAACTCGCTAAATTTCTAGACATTTTTAAAAAAGATTCATATCAACATTCCCTTCACATATACTTGGAACAAATGTCCAATTATGTAAAGTTTATGAACAAGATCATGTCAAATAAAGGAAAGCTGGAGGACTTTGAAAAAATGAATCTCACAGAGGAATGCAGTGAAATTATCCAAAAGAAATTTCCCCAAAAGCTTAAGGACCCTGAGAGTTTCACTATACCTTGCAACATAGGAGGCTCTACTTTCATTAAAGCAATATGTGATCTAGGAGCTAGCATTAATTTGATGCCTTTTTTTTTTTAGAAAACTTGGCCTTGGTGATGCAAAGCCAATAACTATTACATTGCAGTTGGCAGATATATCTCTCACTTATCCCGGGGAGTCATTGAAGATATGTTAGTGAAGGTGGATAAGTTCATCTTTCTAGTAGATTTTGTGGTGTTGGATATGGAAGAAGATCAGGAAATTCCTCTGATTCTTGGGTGCCCATTCTTGGCAACTGGGAAGGCTCTAATTGATGTGCAACAAGGAAAATTGACGTTGAGAGTAGGAGAGGAAAGAATGACGTTCGACATCTATAACGCCTTCAAATATCTTGAAGAAGTGAGTACATGTAACCAATTATATGTGGCAGAAACCTATGTGCAAGAAACTCGTATGGAAAATGAGCCAACAGATCTTTTGGAACAATGTCTTGTAAACTCTACCATCGACATAAAGATACCATTTAATAATTGGGACCTTAAGTAGAAGACCCTTAGCACTCGAAAGCTTTCCAAGAGAAATAGTAGCAAGGGCTCAAGTCGAAGCACTACATGATCCACCATCAATGGAGGCTAAAAATGATACACTGGAGTTAAAAGCATTACCGGAGCATCTCCGCTATGCATTCTTGGGTGAGAAATCTACATTTCCGGTAATCATCTCTTCAACACTTTCCATTATGGAAGAAGATAAATTACTGAAAATCTTAAGGAATATAAGTCTGATTAGGGATGGTCCATAGCACACATAAAAAGGATAAGCCCTTCAGTTTGCATGTGTAAAATTTTGATGGAGGACACCTATAAACCCTCTATCGAACATCAGAGGAGGTTCAATCCAGCCATGAAAGAAAAAGTAAGGGCCGAGGTGCTGAAATGGCTAAAAACATGAATCATCTATGCCATTTCTGATAGTTTATGGGTGTCACCAGTCCAAGTGGTACCTAAAAGGGAAGGATGAAAATGGTCAAGAATGACAATAATGAGCTCATCTCCACGAGAACGGTTCCTGGGTGGCGTGTGCATAGATTATAAGAAACTCAATAAGGCGACCAGAAATGACCATTTTCCTATTTCATTAATTGATCAAATGCTAGACCGATTTAGACGGTTTTCAGTACTATTATTTCCTAGATGGCTATTCTGTATACAATCAAATCGCCATAGCACCAGAAGATCAAGAAAAGATAACCTTTACATGCCCTTATGGTACATACACTTTTCGGAGGGTGCCCTTCGGACTGTGTAATGCTCCAGCCACCTTTCAGCGGTGTATGATGGCCATTTTCTCATATATGGTGGAGGAGATTCTAGATATCTTCATGGATGATTTTTCCGTATTTGGATCCACCTTCGATCACTGTTTGTACCACTATCATTGGTTCCATAGAGATGCGAGGAGAAGAGTTTGGTGTTGAATTGGGAGAAATGCCATTTCATGGTTCAATAAGGTATTATGATGGGTAATAAGATATCCTCGAAGGGGGTGGAAGTTGATAGGGCCAAATAGCAGCAATTGAAAAGCTTCCACCACCAATAAAGTTAAAGGAGTAAGGAGTTTCCTTGGTCATGCTAGGTTTTATCGATGATTCATTTTGAATTTTTCCAAGAATTCTAAGCCACTTTTCAATCTGTTGGAAAAAGATTCTCTTTTTGTGCTAGATGAGGAATGCTTATAGGCCTTTGACAAGATTAAATAGGCATTGATCTCAGCTCTGATCATGATAACCAAATTGGATGTGAGTGAACCATTTGAAGTGATGTGTGACGCTAGTGACTATGCCATTGGTGCAGTGCCTGGCCAAAAGCGTGACAAGATTTTCAGAGCAATATATTATGCAAGTAGAATGTTGAATATTGCCCAACAAAATTACACCACCACCGAGAAGGAAATGCTTACGGTCGTTTTTACCTTTGACAAATTTGACCATATTTAATTTTGACGAATGTGATTATCTATACAGACCATGCATCTATTCGTTATCTGTTTGCAAAGAAGGATGCCAAACCTCGTTTGATACGATGGGTCCTTTTGTTGCAAGAATTTGATCTTGAAGTACGGGACAAGAAAGGAAGTGAGAATGTAGTTGCTGATCACTTAACTAGAATCGAGCTCGAAGCACCCAGTGATGGCATTATTCAAGAGGTTTTTCTGGATGAGCAACTGTTCGAGGTATTTACAAAAATTCCATGGTTTACTAATTATGTCAATTATTTAGATTGTAGGAATTGCTCATGGATAATACTTACCAGTAAAGGACAAAAAAATCCTCCATGATGTAAGGTTTTACCTATGGGATGAACCCCTACTCTTTAAGAGATGCCCAGATTAAATAATCCTGAGATGTGTCCAAGCTGAAGATGTTAAAGAAACCTCAGCCAATGCCACTGTGCCCACCTAAGGAGGACACTTTGCAGCTACAAGAACTGCTGCTAAGGTACCTTAATCTGGATTTTATTGGCCTACACTTTTATAGATAGCTATTATTTTGTCAAAACTTATGATCATTGCCAACGACTTGGCACACATCTCCAGGCGCCGGGGGAATTACCTTAACCTAACATCTTAGAGGTCGAAATGTTTGATGTATAGGGAATTGATTTTATAGGGCCATTCTCTCATTTATTTGGCCACACATATATTTTATTAGCAGTTGACTATGTATCAAAATGGGTGGAAGCTGTTGCAATATCTAACAATGATGTGAGGTTGTCATCAAGTTCGTATAGAAGAACATCTTTACCATATTTGGTACCTCAAGTGCAATCTTGAGTGATGAAGGTACACACTTTTTTGATAAGTTTTTCAATGCTCTTCTTGTAAAATATGGTGTGAAGCATAAAGTCGCGTTGGGTTATCATCCACAAACTAATGGCCAAACTGAAGTATCTAATCGGGAGATCAAAAAGATTCTTGAGAAAAATGATGAATATCAACAGAAAGAATTGGGCCATGAAGCTTAATGATTTCTTATGGGCCTATCGGACTGCTTTTAAAATGCTTATCGGGATGTTCACCATACCGATTGGTGTTTGGAAAGGCGTGTCACTTGCCTATTGAATTGGAGCATCACGCTTTCTGGGCAGTAAAAAAATTGAATTTCGATCTAAAGGCAGCAGATGACCAGCGACTCATTCAACTAAATGAAATGATGGAATTCTACAATGATGCTTATGAAAATGCCAAGATCTATAAAGAATAAACAAAACAATGACATTACAAACAAATCCTCCAGCGAGAATTTTTTCCTGGCTAGTAAGTATTATTCAATTTGAGACTCAAACTATTTCCTGGTAAACTACAATCACGATGGTCTGGCCCTTTAAAATCAAGGAAGTCTTCCCATATGGAGCGATTGAAGTATAGTGCCAGGATGAGCGAGTTTTCAAGGTTATAGTCAACGCCTGCCTGAAACACACTACGAGACTGAAGAGAGAAAGGTCGACAATATCCTTATTGATGACCCAAAATAAGAATGACATGATGTCTGGCTGAAGAAATAAACCAAGCGCTTCTTGGGTGATAAATGTATGAAAATATCCTTTGAACATCGCTAATTCTGCTTGATTATCATGTATTTAATCTTAATTATGGTTTATTTTATGTTTTATTATTAGAAAGCAATGGAACATGGATATTGGAGCAATTACACATGTTTCGGGACCTAACGGACGCATCGTAAGTACGTGAGAAGTGCTGAAATGAAGAAAACATAATTCCAAAAAATTGGCCTTGCGACGCCCAACCTTGTGGCATCGCGACGCGACCTCAGCTTCACTCCATACATATTTCCCACAAGTTTGGCACCGCGGCGCCACTTGCCAGCACCTCGGTGCCCTGGAAGGCCCCATAAACTTAATTTAATCGTGTTTGATGCGCACAATGACTCCGAAACTTCCCAATATGTACCCAAGTTCAATCCAAAATCCTATAAGATGGGACAAAAACAGAGAAGAAAACACCAATAAGGAGTGGAAGTCACATTTTTAGAGAGAAGAACGAGGAAGCTTTATGCCACATGATGTTCCTCCGATCTTCAAGGCTATGTCTCTCTTATATATGAAGAACTAATCTCTTAGCAAAGCTAAAGATGACTCTTGTAATTAATTTCTCATATTTATGTTTTTTATTCATGAATACTCTTCAACGTTTAATATGATTGATGTTTGTTATTCTTTATTATCTTTTGATTTATAATCCAGAGATTGTGTTTTACCAATTTGCATATAGGAATAGTCATGCTTCTTCTGTGTGTGATTGGGGAACCCAATTGTGACTGGTAATGTTGTTTTATGAGTTGATCTTCTGCTGCAGTATTGCCTAAGGGTATATTGTCGACGTTAGATAGGTCATAACGATAACATTATGTTCTGTTAACATAGAGAAAGTAATTCACCAGTTACCTTAGAATTTAATGTGTTTTGAATTGAAATATCTTTCGATTGTTGGTTTGGGATGTGAAACCTTCAATTGAGTAATAAATGGCATCAATTACTGAATATAGGGATTTGATACAAGAGGGATTCCCGACGCTTTGCTACTTTCTTCTACGGATAACTCTTAAGTAATTTTAAGAGTTTTATTTCACATTAAAAATTCAATCCATATCTTTGATCAAGTTTTTGCTAACGTTTTCTTTAAGTGAATTAGTTCCTTGTAACCATCTCTCTGAGGAATCGACACCCCAACTATACTGTGATAACTGCAAATACTTTTTGGGTGTAATCAAATTTTGGCGCCGTTGCCAGGGAGACGGTTTACAAGTAAAATGAGCAGATTTGCTTGGTCAACAAAGTATAAACTTCGTTCCATCTTTATTTTATTTATTTATTTATTTTACTTCTTTTTTAGTTTTCGTTTAAATTCTTATTTTTAATTTAGCTTCTTTTATTCATGTTTCTCATACTATTTTATTTTGAGTGCATGCCTAGACTTAGAGATCGGTTGGGTAGATTTATTAGAGTTAACGAGGAAGACTCAGACTCATAAAGTTTTTTTGACAATCTTTTTGCCACACCATCTACATCTAGCACACATAACATGAGTGAATATGAGAGACCACCCATTAGGACTCTTGAGGAGTACCTCTATCCCACTCGCACAGCTACACCATCAAGCATAATGTTTCCTCCTAATGCACCATATATAGACTTTAAACCTGGAATGATACAGTATCTCCCAAATTTTCATGGTTTGGAGAATGAGATCCCTAATGTGCATATTAGGAAATTTGACGAAATTGTAGCAACCTTCCATGACCGATTTGGGACTACAGACATAATTAGACTAAAGTTCTTCCCTTTTGCCCTTAAGGATAGAGTTAAAAGCTGGTTGTATTCATTGAGACCTCATTCAATAGGATCATGGGGTGAGATGACATGCATTTTTCAATAAATATTTCCTACACCATAAGACTATGCCCTGAAAAGACAAATCTCTACCTTCTCTTGGAAAGACAGTGAAACCCTTTATCAACTTGGGAGAGGTTTAAGGAGATGCTAGCTAGTTTTCCTCGATATAGGTATGAGAGTTGGCGCTTAGTGAGTTACTTTTATGATGGTCTAACCCCTAGAGAGCGCCAATTCGTTGAGACAATGTGTAATGGTGAATTTATCCGAAAGAACCCTGATGAGGCACTCGATTACTTAATGACCTAGTCGAAAAATCTCACACTTGAACTGGACCTAATGCCTTGTATAGCACTGATAGGACATGTTCCATCCCTTCTAGCGGAGGCATAGACCACTTTAGGGAAGAGGATAGTCTTAATGCACAAGTTAAGCTATTAACTAGAGAGATATGAGCCTGAAAAGCCAAAGATTGCAAAACTATGCATGGGGTAGCCTAGTTAGAACCCTAAAAGATATGTTTTATGTGTAATGGGGATTGACTATCCGACCCAAGAGTGTCCGTTCTACAGTGAGATGAGGGAAACATATGAGGAATAATGCAATACCTTATGGATGTACAAGAAACCTTATACACCATATTCAGACACTTATAATCCTGGTTGACGGAACCACCCAAATTTTAGTTGGAAATATGAGTCTCAATAGCCCACTCAAACATCACAGCCTAGAAGTTACAGTGCCCCACAGTATCACACACCTGCTATTCCTAGAAATGCGTAAGAGGACACTGTGCACGCATTTATAGAAGCCCATAACAAAACAAATCAAAGGTTTGAGTCATCGATAGCTCATGTGGTTGAAGATAATAAGGAGATAAAGAGTCAAGTCTCTAAATTAACTAACGTGTTAAGTGTGCAAGAGTCAGGAAAATTCTCATCTCAGGCACAACCAAATCTGCAAGGGCAACACATGGTATATGTTGATCATGAAGCATCTAATGCAAAAAAGTGTTAATGCCATAATCACTATGAGCAGTAAGGAGATAGGCTTGCAGGACACCTCCAACATTATATGTGACCCCAAAGATATTAGTACCAATAATCCTCAGGAAGAACAAGAGACACATATCCCAGTTCAAGTACCTTCTCTCAAGCTCTTAGGCATACTGCGATAGCTACACACACTCTATGGTGAAATCCTAGAACATTTAAAGTAAGTAAAGATTAACATTCTTTGTTACATATGATCAAACAGGTTCCCAAAATGCGAAGGTTCTAAAGGATCTATGCAATTTCCTTGTCACATAGTTAATTTGTACAGCAACACCGTGATCTGTACAAATAGTGACGCTAATGGGTCATATTATCCAACAATCTCCCACTTGGCACATAGCCAGTCACTCGAGTGTCTAACACCCGAACTATGTACAATTCGCTCAAATTGCTGAGGAAATGTTTTCGTCAGCGGATTTGCTTAATTATCGTCTGACGCGATTTACACGATCATCACATCGCCACGATGTATGATCCGAACGAATCAGATGATATAGAAGTATATATCTGGATCGTCGATGAGACCGTTAATTCTTTAGCCTGTGCTGACGCCTAGCTCAGCTGCTAACAGAACTATATCTAATCTAATTAGATTTATTATTGATCCAAATGGCTTTCATTGCTGCGCCTCAGCTGCAGCAATAATCCGCATTTGTTGTTAATTCGGCAACAGTTATCTTGCTCGGAATATTTCCAGCTCACTGTCCCAGTGTTCAAACTTTATAGTACCGCAGTATTTACCGGTTTGGAAACTTGCAGCAGTGATCCCAGTCACTTCAAGTTCTCCATCTCCATAGTTTAAGACAACATCTTTAGTTCTCTCAGATACTAACAGATGTTCTTAATCTTCAATCCAGTGACTATCACTTGGATTGACCTGTTTGTTAATCCATATGCTCAAAGCGTATGATACATCAGGTCTTGTACATTTTTCAATGTACAATTCCACGGAGAGTATTTCGAAAGCCAAGCTTTCGCCGACATTTATTTTTATGGGAATATCATTTCCAAGAAATGACGTATTATCATTATTTTATAGGACAGCCACTGTCAGTGCGCTCCCACTAACCCTCTTATTTACACTAGAATCATTTTCATTTGAATTAAATCATCACCATTATGATTGTATCAAAATGATAATTCCAAGAACTTATGCTCGCGTCAGCAAGCATCATCCAAATGGATCTACAGTGGCAATAGGTAAAAGGTTGAATCGTAATCAATCACAATGTCGATAACGATACATTTCCGTTAAAAGCCTAGCTTTATACGTTGGTATATTGCCATCCATTTACGTCTTCCTTGAAGACTTATAGTACCAATAGGCACAATGCCTTGTGGTACATCAACTAGTATCCAAACTTATTGATATACATGGAATCCATTTCGGACTCATGACACTTTGTCATAATAGGGAATCGATACCTCGTATCACTTCCTTTGTTCTTGTGTATTCGAAGATTAATGGTATAGTTTCATCCTTGATGAACTATATATGTTCCATTAAGATTCAGTGCCTAGAACAGTATTACTCTACTATTCATTTTCATCGAGTTATACCTATCCTCCCACTTACCACTGCATATCGGTATTCCTCTTAGGAAAACCGCATGGAGAGCAACAATCACATTGTTCTCATGTGAGATGTAAAGTACTATACTTATGGTTTCCCATAGGATAACCTATATTGGCACTTATCCAATTTGGGTCCTTAGTTTGGTATCATCCAAACGTTATGCCTAGCATACCCAAATTGTCAGGAATGAGAAACCTCGTTTCTTTCCTGTTCATATCCTATACGATATCTGTCAAACAGATTTATATGGAACCTTATTCTAAATAAGTTTGCACTGTTTGTACATATCCTATTGAAGGAAATGGTAGCTCAAAGCGACTCGTGATTAACCTTATCATGTCTAACATGATTCTGTTAATCCGTTCGGACACACCGTCTAACTGACGTGTCTCGGGAGGAGTCCTCATATGAAAGAATAACGTACTCTTTCATGTATGTACGAAACTTACTGCTTAAGTATTTCCATTACGGTCTTACCGTGGCGGAATAATACTATAGCCGATCTGTTTATTTACTTCGTGTCGAAACTTTAAAGTTTCTAATTTGTGTTCTTCAAAAGAAACACATAACCATAACGTGATGCCACATCCGTTAAGGTCACGAAATATTCATGTTCACATCTAGCCTAGCTAGATATGGGCCCACTAACTCACTATAAATAAGGCTAACAGATCGGTGGCACTTACACTATTACACCAAGCAAATAGTATTTTAGGTACTTTACCTAATAAACTAGATTCGCAGACCTTATTTGAATAGTCAAATCAGTCCTAGTACCCACTCTTCAAAAGTGTGGATATACGAGTCTAATTAAATTGTGTCCTAGACAACAATGCCACAAATAAGTCTCTATTGATCAAATCAATTTGAGCTATTTATTTGTCAATTTATATGTTGGAGTTTTTTTTTTATTTATATTCAAAATATAAATTCTGTTATTTATATCTAATATATTTATCTCATATCATCTTTATATAATAAAACACTCAGTGTTCTATCATATAAAGGTTTTATCTGCAACGGATTAAACACTGATAAAGAGATAATGTCTCTAGTCAAACTAGTTACATTATAACAGTTCCTAATTCAAGTA
>SKCR01021584.1:0-17674 GCA_019454045.1 Zanthoxylum bungeanum | reverse complement strand
ATCTAGTCGACTATTCTATTAGCAATCTCAAAAGGAATGTTTAGAACTGGCTTCTAAACTGTATCACGGGCCCATGGTTTTATCTGATTGCTAATCATATGGACTACCTATGCTCTGATACACAGAACTAGCGGATTCTATCTTGCACAGGACACCCTGAGGATCTATCTACACCCAACGAACAGACGGAGGTCTGATCTTAATAGATCGGTGACGTGACTTCCATCTAAGTGTAGAAGATGTCTCATGTGCCCACAGTGGCATCTCAAGTCTAAGAATCACAAGTGCTACTCAACCCGACAAGATTCTTATTGACGTTGGTGTACCATCCATTAAGAATCTTTGGTGAGTCGTTCAGTGTTTATCCGCTATAAACACCTACACGTCTATACTAGTCTCCAAGACTTATGGTTCATTGAGAAACCATTGGAATCATATATTCCTGTATACGAAATGTACGGTCTCAACGGGTTTACTATACTGACCAAGTAGTGTAAACCTTGACCAGGAACTGTCTGAGAATAACAACGTCATGATACAACTCAATGTCAGTTGCGACGCTTTGGCAACTGTACCATGACTAGTCATTCTAAGGTCATTACGTCTTTACCATATTAAAAGATACATTATATTATAGAAACTGCATATATTATTCAAAATAATAATGTTTTATAGAAGTATTCATAAAGAAATACAATCGGGAATGGCGCTGTGAGCACCAACCCCAACAAATAGGACTTGGAGAATGCCAAGCTTGAAGGGGTTGATGATGTTGGATAATATGACCCATAGCGTCACTATTTGTACAGATCATAGTGTTGTTGTACAAATTAACTATGTGACAAGGAAATTTCACTCTCATCATTTGTGATTAGATCACCTTAGATGTATAAATGAAGAGAGGTCCATATGATTAGTTCCTGGATTGAGATGATATGAGACAGTATCAGTCCACGAAGGATTAATCATTAAATATCCCTAGTCGTAGTATTATCGAGACTGGACATCGATAATGCGGAATAGGCTAGTATTGCACGTGTGCGCGTTGTGAGGGCACAACGGCATAGTTCTCATATATTTGGGTATTGGATACTCATGCAAGTGCGATAGGAGGTTGTGTTTCACCGATGGTACGGGAAACAGCTTCGCTCTGGATAGACCCCTCGGAATCCCATTGGTATTATGACTATGTGTCTATGGGAGTCCGACATCAGGGTAGGTGTGTATGGTCTTAACCTGAGACTTGCACCGCTAATGCTTACGACAATCAATATGCTTTAGTTGAGGTCGTCCAGGACTCTAACCGGTTCTGTGTACGCCAATGCTGGGCATATTGAGAATCGTAGAGTATTGGGTGTGATGTCAAGACGGAAGTATCACTCCAGTCATAGTGGAGATGATGTCACGCAGGATACGGTATTAGTGCTCTTAAGTGCTGGCCGGCCATCGGGATATTATGACAAGGTCATGTATATCCGATTATAGAGACTAGTTACCAGACATCCGACATGTGCTTCGGACGGGGCAGACACTTATCCAGCCCTAGCCCTAGCACGTGACTATCCGATACTGGGCCGATATACATATACTTGGTATACTACGCTTGATATAGATCTTAAATATTCTTAGATGAATATGACCGCAGAATTTGGGTAGACTTCGTGCTTTGCTAGAAGCCGATCTTGTCTCGTAAATCGGTAGAACGTAGTACTTGGTACATACGTGATTCGGATACTCCGACGACCGTATTTACTGCCGACTTATCCGAGGATCTCATGGGTCGCTTCCCGATAATGCACCGATGACGCATAACTCGCACTCATTAATAATCTGGGATTATATATAGAAGAAAGAGAAAATTAATCTAGGATTAATTACGGAGATATTTTATCTGGGATAAAATATCGTCTAAAGAGAGAGAATGATTAATTTAGAATTAATCGGTAAATTAATATATTCGATATATTAAAAGAAATTAGATTTCGACGCGGAATTAAAATTAGATTTTAATTCGGGCGAACGAATTAATTTAGAATTAATTCGTTTTCGACGTGAATAGTGAATTCGCTAGGCGTAATCATTTAATTACGACGCAACGGAAAAACTCGCTAATTAGGAATTAGCGAAACCGAGCTCGAGTGTGATTGCGAGCGCATTCGTATTTCGAATTCGAGTGCGGCAACGCAAGTCACATCAAGCGTCAATCATTCGTCACATCAAGCGTCAAATCAATAGTCACTTTGAGTGATGTGATTGATTGATTGATTGATGTGATTGATTGATTGAGTGATAGACACACAACATGTCACTTTGATAAAGTGAAAATGAATAGTGATGTGTTTTGGTGAAATAGTGTAAGTTGGTGGAAAGTATTTACCAATTGATTTTAATTAATTATTTGGTAAATGTTTTTTGTATATTTTATGAAAAATATATAAACCTTTTTGGAAAAGGTTTTACTAACTTAATACACAATTTCTCTCCTCCATTTTTCTCTCTCACAACTCACGCCCAAAAGGGCTCCTTTTCTTCTTCCATTTCAGCTCACTGCCGTGAGCTATAGGGGAGCAATGAGTGGTTTTTGTTGCAAAAACACAAGTGCTAGCACACTTACGAGACTTGCGAAGGTGTTAGGGAGGTTCACCCATGAGGCGGGATCCATTCGACGAAGTTTGGAGCTTCAAAGTTGGATCCAAAACTGCCCAAAATAGTGAGCAATTCTGCAGCAGTGGGCGTGACCAAGGCAGTGGAGTTTTGGCTTCATTCGTCTTCAAATCGTCTCAACCGATCGATGTGAGTATTCCGCTACCTCCGTTGATGTATTCATACATGATTTCATTGCTTGTTTGATCTTGGGACCTAGATATAAACCTAACAATGGCATCAAGAGCTATAGGTTCAAGCATGAAAAATGTAGGGCTTAAAATTTGGGTAAATTTGTGTTGAGCATGATTTGAATAAATTGATTGTTTGAGTATGCTTATAACATGTCTAATTGCATTTTGGTTGGACCAATTTGTTGAAAATTGATTTGGAATTATTTTCCCCAAAAATGTTATGTTGGCCGAATGTGTATGCTATTTGGAGTTCTTGGAATTTTTTGATTTTAGTTCATTGGATGAATTAGAATCATTAAGGATAATGTTAATTTGAAACTAATTGGATTGGATTTTGAATTGAACATAAAATCCCCAAAAGTTATCACCTTGGCCGAATTGGATGATGCCCTTAAATGTCTTGGTATTTTGATTTTTGAACATTGGATGTATTGGAAATCATTCGGGATGTTGATTTAATGTCGATTGTGGGTTCGATTGGATTGAAACCAAATCGGACACAAAATCCCTCCTTGGCCGAGACTAAGAAGCATGTAATGGGTTTGATTTTTTCATTTATGTGTTGGACATGTGATGATGATAATGAACATGATTAATTGGACTAATTTCATGTTTTGGAAATATTGATTTGGGTAATTAATCATGAAATGCACTTTAGGTAATTAAATTGCGAAATTGGATTTTGTGTATTTAATTAATTGGGCCTAATTTTGGAAATTGGACTTTAAAGTTGTAATTGGGCTTATTGGGCTTGATTTTATCAAGATGAGTTTAGGCCAAATGGATTGGATCCAATTGGGCCTAAAACCACTACCATAAAGCCCAAATGCAACTTATAAACCTAAATTGATTTCTGGGCTTATGGGGTTACTCCTTGATTGGGCTTTGGTTGCCGAAGCCCACGCCTTATAGAAATTAATTAAAGCCCATTAGACTTGAATTGAATTGACGTTGGACGTTAATCGGGCTTTGAGTCCCGATGCGATTAAATTTGGAATTTAAGTCGAAAAGGTTTATTAAATAAAGTGTAATATTTAATTTGGAATTGAATAGTGAATTAGTATTAAATACATGTTAAATTGGATTTAATTATGTAGTTTAATTTAATTCAAGAATTCGTACTTTGAGTACTTATTCGCAAAAACGAGTTTGACTCGAGCAAAATCAAATCGTTGTTTGAACATTGGATGATCACATAATTATCAGATTAATTAATTTGATTAGATTGATTGATAGCATGCTTTTGTGTGAATACGTGGTTGTGATGAATGAATAATGTATATCGGATGGATATTAGTCGGGTGGGGAAATTTTGGAAATTGTTGTAATAAATTCGATTTATTAAATTGGACCTGCGTGTCCAGCCTTATCACCTCTATTCTCTTTGTATTCTCTTCTCACCTATTCCCCTCATGTAAATGAGGTTTCTTTAGAAGTGTAGTGTAACGGGTAGAAGTAATACAAGTGCTAGCTTGAGTGAGAAAGGGAGAGATTTGATTTAGGATCAATATGTTAAGTATCCATCCGCATATCATTATTATTTTTATTTCATATGCGCTTTATTATGTATTTAGAATGCATGTTTAAGGGTGTATGATGATGAGACCTTAACAAAGATAATTAAATTGGTAGCCAATTTGCACGCGAAAAGCCCTCATTAAAATATCATGCGTCTTTTCCTTCCATTGAGTGATTCTTGCTCAAGATCCTAGATTGGCATGGGTTGTTGGCCAAAGTCAAGCCCTTGTCTGTCGAAGATGTGTTTGAATCACGAGGCTTTGTTCCATATTGGTGTCTTGTCCAAGTTGTGGTTTGTTGGCCAAAGTCAAGACCATTTCTTGTCCATCGACATTGATTACGAAGCTTCCATGGTCAATGGGTCCGCGCTTGACTGGGATCATTAGGTTTGTTGTGCCAAAGCAAGGCCTAGTTGATTCAGAGGAAAAAGGTTAGGGTATATATTCGATATATAGGCATATATAAGATATATGTTTCGGACTTGGATGTCCACCTACTGGATCTAGGAGTTTGATGATATCCAATTGATCTCTCGAGATCTACCTAGTTAATTATCATAACAATTTGTTGGCCAAAGTCAAGATTGTGTGATATTTAACGGGATCCTAGCCCACTAGGAAACACGGTTTCCCGAGTACTCGACAGAGGGTTAGAGGCTCGACGAAAAATAGTGGGAGGCAAGAATTGAATTTGCAATATTCGTTCAATTACTCGCCATACGCGCTCAAACAAATATCACTCATCATATATTAAAAGTATTAGTTAGACTAATATTTAATGTTGTTTTAATAAACAGTTGGACTGTATTATAGTTGATTATATATAATTGGGTTATATTAATCAATATATTTGAATTAATTAATTTCAGTTTACAGTTGATTTTATAATTGGATTATAGTAATCAATGTAATTGAGGTTAATTAATTTGGATTATATTTGATTATATAGTTGGACTATTATAATCATTATAATATATAGTACCACTAATAATTGATTAAATAGTTGGACTATTGAAATCAAGAAGAAGAATTGAAAAGTTGGATATTTAAAATATAATCTGGATTAAATATTTTAAATGATTTAATTTTCAAATTGGGAATAAATAATAGGTTACTTTATTTGATAAAATAACTTATTATACCTTAAGCCCAAAATTAAGCAAAATAAAGTAGAGCATAAAATCTTTGGAAGATTTATGTGATGATGACTTTAGTGCTTAATTTAATATACTTGTCATAAATCTAATTTTAGATTTAAGAAGTATTAAAATTGCAATTTATAATTCTTGGAGAATTAATTGACTATTCTAGAGGAGATAAAGTCAAAGTTTGCAATTGGGCATGTAGCACGAGGTGCACATCGTTTCGATATTCTAAAAACCCAAGGCTTGGCCTAAGGTTCCTGAAATATTGAAAATGATAATTGACATATCCCAAAGTGACTACCATTTGGATATGGCAGACACGAAGGAATTAAAGAAAGGGCAAGGCTCTTACTTTAAAAATATTTGTCAAAGTTATGTTCACAACTAGTATTGAAATTAGATTTTAAATACTTAGTGTGGTACATAAAATATATGTATTGATGTTCAGAATCTGCTTTGAGCAGGATACTGACTTCAAGCTGAGATTGCTCTGCGAATCGGAAACGGGACGAAAGTCGCTGTTTCGACTGTAGATACCTAAGTTTAGGAACTACCCTTCGGGTGTGTACTTAAACTAGGAACTGTTATAATGTAACTAGTTTGACTAGAGACATTATCTCTATATCAGTGTTTAATCCATTATGGATAAACCTTTATATTCTAGAACACTAAGTGTTTCATTATATAAAGATGATACTGAGATAAACACATTAGATGTGAATAACAGAATTTATATTTTGAATATAATTAAAATCTCAAAACATATAAAATGACAAATAAATAGCTCAGATTGATTTGATCAAGTAAGAGAATTATTTGTGGCATTGTTGTCTAGGACAGAATTATACAAGACTCGTATATCCACACTTTTGAAGAGTGGGTACTAGGACTGATTTGACTATTCAAATAAAGTCTACGAATCTAGTTTATTAGGTAAAGTACCTAAAACACTATTTACTTGGTAATAGTGTAAGTGCCACCGATCTGTTAGCCCTATTCATGGTGAAGTTAGTGGGCCCATATCTAGCTAGGCTAGATGTGAACATGAATATTTCATGACCTTAACGGATGTGGCATCACGTTATAGTTATGTGTTTCTTTTGAAGAACACAGATCGGAAACTTTTAGAGTTTCGACACGAAGTAGATAAACAGATCGGCTATAGTATTATACTGTCACGGTAAGACCGTAATGGAAAATACTTAAGCAGTAAGTTTCATATATACATGAAAGAGTACAGTATTCTTTCAGATGAGGACTCCTCCCGAGACACGTCAGTTTGACGGTGTGTCCAAACTAAAAACTGAATTTTGTTGGACATGATAAGGTTTATCACGAGTCGCTCTGAGCTACCATTTCCTTCAACGGATATGTATTAACAGTGCAAAACTTATTTAGAATAAGGTTCCAAATAAATCTGTTTGACAGATATCATATAGGATATGAACAGGAAAGAAACAGGGTTTCTCATTCCTAATAATTTGGGTATGCCGGGCATAACGTTTGGATGATACCAAACTAGAACCCAAATTGGATAAGTGCCAATTATAGGTTATCCTAAGGGAAACCATAAGTATAGTACTTATAAATCTCACATGAGAACAATATAATTGTTGCTCACCATGCGGTTTTCCTAATAGGAACACCGATATGCAGTGGTCAGTGGGAGGATAGTGATACTCGATGAAAATCGGAGTAATACTATTCAAGGCACGAAGTCCTTAAAGGAACACAAACAGTTCATCATGATGAATCTGTACCATTAATCTTCGAATACACAAGAAACCGCGCGTAGATCGGAGAGAATCAGAAAACAACCTGGGGTATGGGTTTCTGATGTAACCTCATAAAGATATTAATCTTGTGGAGTTATACCAACCGACTACGTTTTGAGGAAGTGATACGAGGTATCGACTCCCTATTATGGCAAAGTGCCATGATCTGAAATGGATTCCATGAATAACAATTATGTTTGGATACTAGTTGTTGTACCGCAAGGCATTGTGCCTATTGGTACTGTAAACGTCTTCAAGGAAGACATACATGGATGGCAACATACCAACGTACAAAGCTAGGCTTGTGACGGAAAGGTATCGTTATCAGCATTATGTTAATAACGGTTCAACCTTTTACCTGTTGCCATGGTAAATCCATTTTGATGATGCTTGTTGATACTGCATATTTCATTTATGAAATGTTTCAGTTAAAGATCAAAATCGCTTTCCTGAAAAGGAAACCGTTTGGAGGATGTTTACAACATCCTGACGATTTTGTATAACCGACAAACAAGGTTTGCGGGTTATTCGATCCATGTTTGGATTGAAGCAAGCATTAGGTTCTTAGAACTGATGTTTTGATGAAATCATAATGGTATATGATTTAATTCAAAACGAAATGATTCTTGTGTATATAAGGAGGTTAGTGGGAGAGCACTGATAATGAAATTCCCATAAAGCAATTGGTGAAAGCTTGGCTTTCATAGAAATTCTCCGTAGAATTCTGGGGAGTAACAACCTTTATTCAAGGAATAAAGATCTACTGGGATAGATTTGGAGTTGTTAACACTCTCTGGGAAATTGTACATTTAAAATGTACTTGATATGGTGTCTCATACGCTTTGAGCATATGGAGTCACAATCGGGTCAATCCAAGTGATAATCACTGGATTGAAGTTAAGGACATCTGTTAGTATCTTAGAGAACTAAAGATGCTGTCTTAAACTATGGAGAATGAGAACTTGAAGTGACTGGGATCACTGCCGCAAGTTTCCAAACAGTTAAATACTGCGGTACTATAAGTTTGAATAACGGGACAGTGAGCTGGAAATCTTCCGAGCAAGATATTGTTGCCGAATAAACAACAAATGCGGATTATTGGTGCGGCTGAGGCAGCAATAAAAGCCATTTGGGTCGAAAATAAATCTAATTAGATTAGATATAATTCTGTTAGCCGCTGACCTGGGCGTCAGCACAGACTAAAGAATTAAAGGTCTCATCGACGATCCAAATATATACTTCTATATTCATCTGATTCGTTCGGATCATACATCGTGGCGATGTGATGATCATATAAGTTGGAAATACTTACATAAATCCAAGCTTTCTTTGATTTTTCCTTTTCTTTCTCTCTAGCTTCTTTTCTTTCTTTTAATGGAGTTTGATAAAGTGTATTAGGTTATCTACCAAATGAAAAACAACAATATATACTCATGCAAGTGCGATAGGAGGTTGTGTTTCACCGATGGTACGGGAAACAGCTTCGCTCTGGATAGACCCCTCAGAATCCCATTGGTATTATGACTATGTGTCTATGGGAGTCCGACATCAGGGTAGGTGTGTATGGTCTTAACCTGAGACTTGCACCGCTAATGCTTACGACAATCAATATGCTTTAGTTGAGGTCGTCCAGGACTCTAACCGGTTCTGTGTACGCCAATGCTGGGCATATTGAGAATCGTAGAGTATTGGGTGTGATGTCAAGACGGAAGTATCACTCCAGTCATAGTGGAGATGATGTCACGCAGGATACGGTAGTGCTCTTAAGTGCTGGCCGCCATCGGGATATTATGACAAGGTCATGTATATCCGATTATAGAGACTAGTTACCAGACATCTGACATGTGCTTCGGACTGGGCAGACACTTATCCAGCCCTAGCCCTAGCACGTGACTATCTGATACTGGGCCGATATACATAATACTTGGTTATATACTACGCTTGATATAGATCTTAATATTCTTAGATGAATATGACCGCAGAATTTGGGTAGACTTCGTGCTTTGCTAGAAGCCGATCTTGTCTCGTAAATCGGTAAAACGTAGTACTTGGTACATACGTGATTCGGATTCTCCGACGACCGTATTTACTGCCGACTTATCCGGGGATCTCATGGGTCGCTTCCCGATAATGCACCGATGACGCATAACTCGCACTCATTAATAATATGGGATTATATATAGAAGAAAGAGAAAATTAAGCTAGGATTAATTACGGAGATATTTTATCTGGGATAAAATATCGTCTAAAGAGAGAGAATGATTAATTTAGAATTAATCGGTAAATTATATTCGATATATATTAAAAGAAATTAGATTTCGACGCGGAATTAAAATTAGATTTTAATTCGGGCGAACGAATTAATTTAGAATTAATTCGTTAGCGACGTGAATAGTGAATTCGCTAGGCGTAATCATTTAATTACGACGCAACGGAAAAACTCGCTAATTAGGAATTAGCGAAACCGAGCCCGAGTGTGATTGCGAGCGCATTCGTATTTCAAATTCGAGTGCGGCAACGCAAGTCACATCAAGCGTCAAATCATTCGTCACATCAAGCGTCAAATCAATAGTCACTTTGAGTGATGTGATTGATTGATTGATTGATGTGATTGATTGATTGAGTGATAGACACACAACATGTCACTTTGATAAAGTGAAAATGAATAGTGATGTGTTTTGGTGAAATAGTGTAAGTTGGTGGAAAGTATTTACCAATTGATTTAATTAATTATTTGGTAAATGTTTTTGTATATTTTATGAAAAATATATAAACTTTTTTGGAAAAGGTTTTACTAACTTAATACACAATTTCTCTCCTCCATTTTTCTCTCTCACAACTCACGCCCAAAAGGGCTCCTTTTCTTCTTCCATTTCAGCTCACTGCCGTGAGCTATAGGGGAGCAATGAGTGGTTTTTGTTGCAAAAACACAAGTGCTAGCACACTTACGAGACTTGCGAAGGTGTTAGGGAGGTTCACCCATGAGGCGGGATCCATTCGACGAAGTTTGGAGCTTCAAAGTTGGATCCAAAACTGCCCAAAACAGTGAGCGATTCTGCAGCAGTGGGCGTGACCAAGGTAGTGCAGTTTTGGCTTCATTCGTCTTCAAATCGTCTCAACCGATCGATGTGAGTATTCCGCTACCTCCGTTGATGTATTCATACATGATTTCATTGCTTGTTTGATCTTGGGACCTAGATATAAACCTAACAGATGATTGTGCTCAGATCATCCCAATGGTTATATCTGGGGTGGAAAAAGGAGCCGTCCACATTGCCATCCGATTCTGCAAAGGGGAGCTCTCTGAGGACGAAACTCTTGCACTACTCGCCCCTCCTCCGGAGCAGATTTAAGATCCCGAACCCATATATGTCATGCCCATGTCCCCAGTTCCCAAGGAACTACAGCCCGAGGCTCTTGATCCTGAGTCGGAAGTGTTTACTGCAGAAGTCGAAGCTCCTCCTGCTGACTAAACCGAAGTTGATATCCCTTATGTCGAGCCTGTACCAGAGGTTGTGCCTCCTGAACCCGATCAAATTGAACACATTGCCCTGTGCGGGCTGAGGAATGAGGGTAACTCCAAGGGGGCCATGTGTAAAAAACAATACACATTTTGTAATAACATTTATACTTTTTGTTCTTATGTTTACTCTGAATGCTTCACTTCCTGTCTTTCATACTTAACATGATTTACATTTCTAACTTGCTAACTTGTTCTTCCGAATCTTAATGTGAGGAGAAGTTCTTATCCCGACCAATTCAAATCCAGCCATGGGGAAAAATGCTCCGTCCCCGAGCCGATGATGACCCGCTCGGTGGGACGTAACCTGACCCCGAGGTAGCAGTGCACTTGGCTCCGAGGGAATGTCACCTCCCCATATCAATTGAGATCCGGCCATGGGGGAGATGCTCTGACCCCATGCCAATGATAATCCACTCGGTGGGACGTAACCCGACCCCGAGGTAGAAGAAGACTTTGCTCCGAGGGAATGAACCATTCCCAGACCAATCGAGAGCCGGCTATGAGGGAGATGCTCCGACCCCAGGCCGATGATAATCCGCTCGGTAGGACGTAACCCAACCCTGAGGTAGCAGAATAAAGGGCCTCGGCGGAACGAATGCAGCCCCGAGCCAGTAGAACAAATGGCTTCAGCGGAACGAATGCAGCCCCGAGCCAGTGGAACAAATGGCCTCAGCAGGATGAATGCAGCCCCGAGCCAGTGGAACAGATGGCCTCGGCGGAATGAATCCAGCCCCGAGCCGGTGGAACAGATGGCCTCGACGAAACAAATCCAGTCTCGAGCCGGTGGAACAGATGGCCTCGGCGGAACGAATCCAACCCCGAACCGGTGGAACAAATGAGACTTTATCACGAGGGAAAAAACTTCAACCTCTGAGGCTCCATGGATCCTGGCGCAGGCGTCCCTTGCAGGGTATCAACAAAAAAAAAATGGAAACAGGACAAGGTTAGTACATCGGAGGTGACTTAGTTCATACTCCACACAGACCCGAAAAGATAACAACTCGGGTGTCCCAAGGCAGCGTCCTACCTGTTGCGTCCCAAAACAACAATGAACCTTACAATTCAGCGTCCCGGCTAGCCGGGCTGCGGATCAATGAGCGGCCAAAGCCATTGGGGCAGAAACCTCCCCATGCTGGGCGGGTCTGGAGTCTGCAAACGTTATGGGAGCAGAAACCTCCCCATCCTATGCTTCTCCTGATCCCAGGCGGTTAGGCAGATAACTCACGGGGGAATAAACCTCCCCGTGTTCGCCATCCCTAAGGTTGCAAGAGTCACAGAGTCACTAGGGCCTTCCCCACGCTGTACACCTGGTGTTCCTCAACGGGACTCACCAGCAACCTCGCAGGGACAGAAACCTCCCTGGGTCCGGTTTACCCGAGGTCACAAGGGTCATGGAGGTCATTTGGCCGTCCCCATGCCATGTGCTTGGTGGTTCTCAACGGGATTCACTAGCCAACTCGCAAGGGCAGAAACCTCCTTGGGTCCAGTTTACCCGAGCTAATCCCCAAAAATACGAGTCATGGGGTAGTAACGCTCCGGCCTCAGGGATTTGATAATGACACTCGGGACTGGTGTGCCACGAGGGGTTCACACTTTTCCCATATGTACTACATCCATTGATGCGTTCTGGATCCTCAAAGGTGAAAGGAGGTAGGTCGGAACACTTCCACTCGGGGGTTTGATAATGACACCTGGGATTGGCATGCCACGGGCTTGGTGTCATTCCCAGCAACCGAGCACCCCTTCGCTTCGAGCACATCCCAGAATATTGAATATGGCTTTTGCATTCAATTAATACACAAGTAAAGTGGACAAGTTTTTAATTCAAAAGAGAAGTCTTATTCATAGTCAAGGGACCTACTGCCCTTCTTACAACTCTTTGCGAGTCATTTCAAGAGAGGCTCTTACAACAAATTTTTTGGTTCTTGTCTTGTAGTCCGATTACCTTTTTTCTTAGTGTAGGCACTGTATTTTTGCATATAAGTCTCTATGATGAGTCTCATTTGGAGGCACAACCTTTTAAGTCACGGAATTCGCGGAAAACAGACGTCGGAAGGGGAAATTCAGAATAAGTATGTCATAAGATTCATTTCACAAGTTCACTGTTTTCGTTCGTGCTGCGTTCGTGACCACGTTCGAACGTCAAACAGATTGCGGGTGTTCGTGTAGCATTCGAATCGGCGTTCGAACGATGTCGGTATTTCTGGTTTCGCTGCTTGCCTCACACCCAAGCCAATTACCCAATAAAGCCCATAAAACACATCTAAATTAATTAAATACATATTTAACACATGACAAAATTAAAAAAAATCATAAAAAAATCATATACCAACACTTTAAAATAAAATCATGCCTAATTAAATCAATCAATATATCCATCCTAATAAAACAAATATCATGCCTAAACCAAACAAATTAAATATATTAACTTCCTAATTAAACCAAATCTTGTCTCCAATCAATCTTTTGTTTTCCTTGTAAGACACTAATTGATTCCTTCATTTTCAACAAGGAGAAGCCCTAGCCTTTGTCTATAAAGAAACCCAATTCCAACCCTTCACACCCCCTAGCTCATTCACACAGAATTCACTCAAGAAATACCCTTGCATTCCGCCCAACAAGAAGCAAAAGAACCCCTTCACTGCCGTGAGCCATCTCCCCATAACTACTGACCGCGTAATCACACACGTATAACGCAAGCGCACGTATCGTTCAAGTAGTATAAAAAGTATCGATCCAACGAGGACTTAAAACCTTTTTGTTATTAATTTATGGGGCCAACTGATTACCAGTATCTAACAGGTTGTTTGATTGATTGATTTGAAATGACGATGATTCTAAATTTAAAACAAGTAAATAAAATTGCTTAAAAGTAGGTTGAGAAAAATCCAAATTTATAAAAACTATCCAGGGTTGTGATTAATTCCAATATTATTTAGAAGATGAAGTGGTTATCTTAAAGTTGGGTAATATATTGATTTATTAACCTGGAACACTAATTTATGTAAAAGCCTCTTCCGATGGTCAATTTCAAATACCTAGTATAATCCAATTGAACCATATGTCTATGTCAACCAAATTACCTAGATTCATTAAGATTAGTTCCAATTATGGCTACCCCCGCCCGACAGGTATATTCCTATCCTGTAAGGAAATCTATTAAAAGGGTTATCTATCCTCAAGGAAGATCGTGGGTTATTGAGTCTAAGGTCTTAAACTTAAAATCCCTATGTCTAGTTCATTTTAAGTTTACCTAATCAATTTTATTAATGGCCAGTTAATAAAAAGCATTAAGATTAAGACTCAATAAATAAATCTTTAAATTACCCAACCTATAATCTAACCCCTTATAAACCGATTATATTGAAATTCATCACAACCCTAGATACTAACTTAGTTACAATACATAGCTATGGCTAATGAAAACTTAAAAGACATAAAATAAAAATGCTAAAAAGTAACTGCGAGAAAGTAAAAGCGGGAAAGTAAATGAAAATAAACTGCCAAGATAAAAGGAATTACTTTTACTAATTACTAACTTAGATATCTCCCTTAGTATAACATAATCACTTGTGAGATTAAAACCAACCGACCATATAGGTGGTACCCTGATTAAGTCAAGTTAAGTCCGACCAGCCATAAAGGCGGTAAAATTTGTCCATGAACCTACCATGTAGGCGATAAAGAAATAACCAGCCATAAAGGCGGAACCAAAATTAAATTACCAACCGACCAATCTGGCGGTATCCTTGCTTAGTCAGGTTTAACAGTTTAAATTAAATAGCCCACCGACCAATATAACGGTATTCCTTTTTAAGTCAATTTTAGAATAGTGAATATGTTGTGTCTAAGGGAGATTAATCTAAGATAGTAACAGTAAAAGAATTACCTTTCACCTCGGCAGAGGGAAGTTACCTCCTCATGGTTGAAAAATAAAAACTGAAAAAGTAAAGAAAGGAAAGTGTTATGCGTAAAGTAAATTACAGAAAGTAAAACTGAAAAAGTAAAGAAAAGAAGTGCGAGAGTGAAAATTAATTACTGAAAACTAAAAATAAACAAATTAGATACAATCTTTTTTTTTTTCATTAAGGATTTCAAAGAAGAAAGTATGAATATTACAAATGAAATGGCTTGGTATTTATAGGCAAAATTTTGCCACCATCAAATCATCAATCAATTTCTCCACCAAATCCATTATTAATTTCTCCACTAATTACTCCACCAAATCCATAATTGCTCCACTAATTGCTTATCTTGTTTGGTGGTGATTTGATAATTTTTATTAATTATTTATTAATTAATATTTTGCTTTGAAAATGATTGATAATGACTTTTAATAATTACACTCCACACACTTCTGGATGGTTCATCAATTTCGGTCATGAAATCATCGGAATTTGAAAATATTTTATCTTTCAAAGTTGTAGAGCTTTGAGTCTTCTTTGATATGGAACTTGAATCAGCTCAATCCGATATCTGAGTAAAACGTTATGCTCAAAATACGACAGATACACAAAACTGGAATTTCCAAAACTGCACTTCGTCAAAAACGCCCTTTCAAGTTTCCAATCTCCAAAATTAATATATCAAGTCCAATAATTGCCCTTATTTGATCCACATTTCGTCCTAAATGATTTCATTGATTCCCGATATTATTTTATCTGCAAAATAAAATAAAACATATCAAAACGTTCATCAAACCCGAGAAACTAAACAAAATATTAAGTAAAAGTGGCGGTAAATATTGATATATTTTCCGCTCACACCCCCCAAACCTAACATTTGCTAGTCCTCGAGCAAAACAACAAAATAAAATTAAAATTAAACTAAGCCACTTTCGTAGGGATCACGGTTGCATTTAGCGTATGCAACAAGCCTTTAAACCCCTAGGTGTCCCTAGTGGACGAGTTGTAGTCTCGTGAGGGTTTACAGCAACGATACCCACAAACGTTTTATAAAAGTAAAAAGTTAGTTAAAACTAATGCACACAAAAGCAAAAAGATAAGAGAAAAGAGAATAAAGAAGTTAATGAATAATCAAGTGAAACTTCTACTCCAAGTTACTAGTTGTTTTGTTTCTTTCTAAACTACCGAATAAGTAAATTCTCCGATTATATTTACCATTCTCCATATACACAGCCAGCAAAATATTAATCAACTCATTTTTTCCCACAACAGTCACAAGTGCAATTGATAAGAGAATAATATTTTTGTCCTAAGGTTCTATTAGATTTCACACCTTTTTATAGTAATGGAGTAAAAAAAAATTTTCTGATTTTTCTGATTTTTTCTTTCTTTTTTCTCTATTTTTTTATTTATATACAATATCTTCTGTCTATGTAGCGAGCTTTGGGTCGGTGGCTCCCAAACCAGTTGGCTTTAGGGCACCAGGTGTTAAGACACCCCTCCGGACTTAATTACCCAGACATTAGATATAAATATTTTTGCAACATCCTTGATCCATGTAGCGAGCTTTGGGCCAGTGACTCCCAAATCAGTTGGTTTTAGGGCACTGGGTGTTAAGACACCCTTACAGACTTAATAACTCGGATCTCAGACGTTTTTTTTTTTTTTTTTTTTTTTACTCCATCACTTTTTTGAGATGCTTCCTCCAATTAAACTATAGCACTGAATATTACAAAATTTTCAATTTTAGCTCATGATCGTGTGTTACCATGTATGTTGATAATACCTGCCAACGGAGCATATGAAGATCCATTTTAGTCAGATTTATGGAGAATTCACAAATTAAATAATTCAAAATGAAATAAAAAAAAATTAACTTGTTTCGAAATTGGTTTGAGATACGTCTCAGGAGTGGAAATTCCTTACTCGGCTATCTCTTACCAATTTCACCTTTTTAGTCAAAATAAAAACAACAAAAATGCAAAACTTTTGTAATTTTTGAAAAAATTTCAATTTTTTTGTATTTTTCGAAAAATTTTGAATTTAAAAAAAACAACATACAACTAAAAACAAGATATTAATCAGCTAATTCCCTCCCCCAAACCTAATGAGACATTGTCCCCAATGTCTTAAATAGTAGAAGAAGAGTTTAGACGATAATACCTGGTTAACTGAAATTTTACAGGAATTTAAAGGTTAAGATCCAGATTAACCCGACGTCTCTTACCACGATCGTCCCCAGACCAATTTATCTTTGAAATGATAGGGTCAATTTGTGGTTCATATGCTATGAGTTGGTCAATTAGATCCGGAGCGGTTCTGGCAGTAAATATAAGTCTTTTAAAGTTTTGATATGAACCCATTCCTTCGTGCATCATCAAGAAACACACAAAGAAAATCATAAAATCCATCAACATTGTACAGCCCAATTGGTTTCTGGTGTATGTTCAGGTTCGCCCAAGATAGTACAATAAAAATTTCTTCCAATGTGCCCAAGCCACCTGGCAAAGCAATAAAAGCATCAGCACGATTAATCATTTTTACCAAACGTTCAGACATACCTGATACAATTAGTTCCTCTCCGTTTGATGATCCAATAAGATTTGCCTCTGCCAATGGTTTTGGGATGATTCCCAAAACGTGACTGCCTCCTTCCTGTACAGCCTTTGAAACGATCCCCATTAATCCAAGATTGCCTCCGCCATATATTAAGTGCATATTTCTTGCAGCTAAGACTCGACCCAATTCCTGTGCTGCTTCTATGTATTGTGGTTTAGTACCAACACTACTACCGCAAAACACACAAATGTTTTCAACTCGTCTTCTTGAAGTGGCTTCCATTTTATGTTTTTCTTTCTTAACTCTGGATGACTTCAAAGGAGCAATGATGAGTTGAATTATAATACCTGAAAGGGGTGAGTAAAAATAGCACAAGTATCTTCCAAAGGACGATTAGTAGAACAATAGTAAAA
>SKCR01021583.1:0-17678 GCA_019454045.1 Zanthoxylum bungeanum | reverse complement strand
TAAAATAAAATATTGAGGCTATGGGATCCACTTTTAAAATTTTAAATTTAGAAATATTACTTTTTGTAATATATAAATTATCATTATTACCCAGTTAATTTATTTTAGAAATTAATTATACCAAAACAAATAAAATTAGTTATAAAGACGGTAACAAAGTTTGTCAATAATTAATCCAAATTTAAATTAAATATTAATCATTATATTACCATTCATATATTAAAATATAGATTAATTTTATTTATATTATAATTTATTACTAAAATTATGGATAATTTTATTAAAATATAATCAATCTATATTTTCATATTAAGAGTTTCACCATTTACCCAGCAGGACGAAATTAGTTACTCATGATTTAATAAAAACATGCATAATTTTATTACCGAAAGAAAAAGAAATTACAACAAAGCTTAAAAATTAAAATATATAAGACAATCTCTTCCAAGTTTTCAAGAGAATCCTTAGAAGAAAATATGAGAAATGAGAGCTGGCATCTTCTTATTTATTGAGGATGCTCAGTGTCTTCAATAATTACAAATTACAATTGTTGAAGACAATTGCATGTGGATGGGGCCATCCACCATAAATTTTTTTTTTTAATAATTACATATAGCAGACTTTGAATTTTTCGTCAATTTCGGTTTTGAAAACTTTAGAACAAAAAAATATTGTATACAGTAAAATTGTAGATATTTGAGTCTTATTTCATCTGGAATTGGAAATGCCTTAATCCGATATCGGAGTAAGAAGTTATGGCTAAAATACGAAAATTACGCAAGAGTTAAATTTCCGAAATTGTACACTGTTAGAACGCCATTTTAAGTTTTTGGCTTCCAAAATCCAAATGTATCCAAATTATTATTTCACCTACATAAGAGATAAAAATCACAATAAAAATATATAAAACATAAATTTAATTATTATTTTATAAATATGTTAAATTAAGGGGATTAATGAAATTATAAGTGTAAAATGATTAATGTCTCTTTTATTAAGTGTACATTTTTTTATGTTCATCAGTTGTAATAATGATTCAGTGATATGAGCTGACGTCAGGGTCAATTGCAATAGTGGATTTGAGGGTTATATAAAGGAGTATAAGCCATTTTAGAAATAGTTAGCATTTTTTTTACATTTTACAATCACTTGTAATTTGAGAGCAAATTATAGTAAGAGCAAGCTCATGATATAGGGAGTGTGGGACACAGGAACTGGGCGACGCATGCTGTCCCGGGCTCGCGGCCCGGTCGGGAGTACGGAGTAGCCACGGGGGACTAAACCGGAGAATAATGGAGTCGCCACCCAGTGTGAACCGGGAAAATGAGATTTAAGGCCGCACTCACCCATCGCAAGGGAAGACCTCAAACCGTTGGGTTCGGAATGGTCCCTTACTCATGCCACTTGTAATGACAGGATTTATGTAATAATTTAATCAGGCTTAAGTAACACTTATTTCCAAGAGTATCATGCTTCTAAATTCACGTGCATAAAATAAAACTTACACCTAAATTCACATATATCTACGTCTAAGATTGCATGCTTGAAAATACCTCAATGTAACAACGAACATACAACTTCATTTAGCATATCATGTTCACGGAACACACAAGCATACATACTAACCATACAAGCATACATGTGGGCATTGTTCCAAGTGATACGTGGAATTGTATCTAAAGTACAGACCGCACTACCGTCCATTCGGAATCGGCTACGGAATTTATGTCTGGGTTTCCATCCGATATACCACAAGAAATAATACTCCGAAGTCATCATGACATAGGTATATGAATCGTAATGCGTTAAATCAAGAATAAGGCAGATGACGCAACTAATGGAATAAACATGCTTTTCATTATGATGTGCACAAAGATAAGAATGACTATATGGGGTTTCATAAAAAAAATCACCTAAGAAACAATTATACATGGCATGTGATGAATATGTCTCAGTTCAGTGTGTTTTCGTTCGTGTAGCATTCGTAAACGCGTTCGAACGGTAAACAGAAGGTTTGCGTTTGTATGGCGTTTGATAACGCGTTCGAACGGTAAACAGAAGGTTCGCGTTCGTATAGCGTTCGAGAACGCGTTCGAACGGAACCAGACCTGATGCATGATGAGACTAAGGAAGTGCGTGTGCGTTCGCGTAGCGTTTGAAAACGCGTTTGAACGGTAAACAAAAGGTTCGCGTTCGTGTAGCGTTCGAGAACACGTTCGAACGGAACCAGACCTGATGCATGTAACACAAAGAATAAAGACAACAATGCCAAGCTTAGTATGTCCGATCAAACGTATCTTGCAGTCAACCGAACACACATCAACCGCCGCGGCGAAGCATCATGTGTAAAGGGCTTTAACCCTTCCCCATATGGGATCTTTCATTCCACTTACTAAGCCCGTGCGCTCGATTGAATCATGCATACATGAATTAAAAGCAATAATATCAAACTAGCATGCCCGATTGAACGTGTCTTGCATTCAACCGAACACACATCGACCGGCGCAGCAAAGCATTGTGGTAAATGGCTTTAACCCCTCCCCGTAGGGGATCTTTCATTCCACTTACTAAGCCCATGCGCTCGATTGAATCATGCATACATAGAATTAAAAGCAATAATATCAAACTAGTATGCCTGATTGAACGTGTCTTGCATTCAACCGAACACACATCAACCGGCGCGGCGAATTATCGTGGTAAAGGGCTTTAACCCTTCCCCATAGGGGATCTTTCATTCCACTTACTAAGCCCATGTGCTCGATTGAATCATACATAAATAAGCAACATGCAGAATTCGAGTGACGAAAAATAAATAAATAAATCAAAGCAACATGAAACAAGAGAATGTGTCGTTTACTCAAGTGGTACGTGGAGTTGTATCCCAAGTACAGACCGCACTACCGTCCATTCGGATTCGGCTACGGAATTTACGTCTAGGTTTCCATCCTATATACCACGAGAGACGACACTCTTTTATTCATCCAATACCCACAACACACATCATACATAAACAAGATTCAACAAAGTAAAATACAATCAAATAAATAACAAAATCACATAAAGATGAGTGTGAAAAGTACCCTCAGGTCTAACCTTTTAAGCCGTCTCTCGGACTCGCGTTTCACGAAGATCGGAAGGGGTAAAGCTCCGCAACTTTCTGGTTCACTGGTTTGCCTTTTCCTTCGCTGTTTTGCCGCTCCAGCTACTGTTTCGACTCCGTTTTGCTGTTGTTTCCTTGTGGTTCCGCTGCCGTTTCCTATGTATTTTCTGCTACTGTTTTTGGGTGTGTTCTTTTGGTGTTTTAGGCTACTGTTTTGATGGTTGTAGGGGCTGTATTTGGCTGTGGATTTCGGTAATGTGAGGGTGTTTAAAAGGTTGTTGCTTTCGGTAATGTGAGGGTAGGGATGAAGAGAAAGGTTTGCTATCTTTCTTGTGATTTGCGTGTGATGTTTAGGGTTCTTCTGTAATTTTCGTGTGAGTTGTGTATGAGCTAGAGGAGTGCATGTCTTGGTGAGGGGTTGTTTATATAGAGAAGGGCTAGGGCTTCACCTTGTCTCACAAGGAAGAGATTTTGGCATTAAAAAGAGATTTGATTTGGTGTTGAGCAGGAAAGTCAAAGATTGAGGGGGGACAAATCTTGGCTAGATTAGGAAGTCAATATCTTTAATTCGTTATGATTGATTTTAATTAGGCATGACATCTTTTAATTTAGTATGTGATTTGTTTAGTTAGGAAGTTAATATATTTGATTTATCTTATTAGGTATGATTATATTTTATGTTTTATTTAATTGGTAAATGGTTTTAAATATGTTATTTAATATTTAATGTTTAATTTAATTAAATTGGGATGTGTTTTTTATGGGCTTTGGGGGGCTAATTGGGCTGGGGTGCGAGGCTAGCAGCAAAACCAGAAATACCGACTCCGTTTGAACGCCCATTCGAACGTGGCACGAACGTCCGCAATCTGCCTGACGTTCGAACGAAGTAACGAACGCAGCACTAACAAAGACAATGAACTTGTGAAATGAACTTGATGACGTACTTATTCTGAATTCCTCCTTCCGACCTCCGTTTCCCACAATATCCTTAGCTAAAAAGGTAGTGCCTCCAACTGAGACTCATCATCGGGTTTCACATGCGAAAATGCAATGCCTACAGTCGCCCCCACTTTGATGGGACTTGTGTAGTGTGTGACTTTGAACAATCCTATCAAAGTTATGCAATGCATTTTCACTTACCTGGCTCGCTGCTGCTGCCATCGAGCTGAGTTGGTACTGGCAGCGGACCTCGATCCTGGGACGCGTCCCGATAACTGCAACCGACAACGGGCACCTCGACCCTGGGCACCTCGACCCAACACCGCTGATTATAGGGGCCTCGCCCTCCAACTGATGATGTTAGTGGGTACCTCGACCCTGGGCACCTCGACCCGGTCACCTCGACCGGACTACAACTGACCACCGGGGCACCTCGACCCAACACCGCTGACTATAGGACCCTCGCCCTCGAACTGATGATGTAGTGGGTACCCCTCGACCCTGGGCACCTCGACCCAACACCGCTGTCAATAGGGACCTCTCGCCTTTGAACTGATGATGTCTCCATCTACCCGGATCATGACATGATATGGGCCTCGCCCAAAGCTGATATGGGCCTCGCCCCTTGGGACTCATCCCAAAAACTGAAATTGATGGGCTTGACGCTGCTTGGCTCATTTCTTCTTCTCCTTTCTGTCTTCTTTCGCTCTGCCGCTTTCTCCTTCTTCTCTCTTTCTTCGAACCTGCGAACACAAAACAGAAACAAACACTAAGAGAATGCATGTTACTGTATGCATGAATGATTTTCCTATTCCGTTGGGTTAGGTCTTCTGCTAATTCCCATGGTAACTGCTCGGTCTTCTCCCCCTCAGGTAAAGTATTGCTTCAATCTGTCTACGTTGATCGGCTCGGTGAACTCGTTTCCTTCCAAGTCTGATAGCTTCACTGCTCCATTTCCCATTACCTTCTGCACTATGTAAGGTCTTTCCCAGTTTGGTCTGAATTTTCCTCTCGGATCTGTCGTCGACGGCCTCGACTGCTTAAGTACCAAATCACCCTTTCTGATCTTGGTAGGACGCCTTCTTGTTTTGAATGCTCGGGCTAGTCTCTTCTGATACAACTGCATGTGATACAAAGACTTCGTTCTCTTCTCATCCAATAGTGCTAACTGATCAAACCTCTGTGCCCCAATCCTGTTCCGGTAATTCTGCCTCTGTTAATACCCTCATAGACTGTATTTCCACTTCTACTGCAATACTACTTCTTCCATTCCATAGACCAAAGAGTAAGGTGTGGCCCATGTTGCTGTTCTTACTGATGTTATGTACCCCCACAAAGCATACGGTATTTCTCGGCCCAATCTCTGCAATTTTCTATCATCTTGGCTAGAATCGTCTTATAGTCTGTTTTGGCTGCCTCAATTGCCCCATTTGCCTGCGGCCTGTACGGTGATGACTTGTGGTGGCCTATCCCATACCTCTGTAACATTGCCTTCGTCTCTCTTGAAACTGAACTCCGTTGTCCGTCACTACATGATGCGGCATACCATACCGACAAATGAGGTTCCGAGCTATAACTTTGCCATCTGCTTTGATGTAACATTGCGGAATGATTCGGTTTCCACCCACTTCGAGAAGTAATCTACTGCCACTACTATGAAGCGATGCCCATTTGATGCATTCGGTCGAATTCTCCAATCATATCAATTCCCCATGCTGAGAAAGGCCACGGCTGACAACCCGTGCAACTCTGTGTGCGGTAAGTGATTCAAATTACCATGTGCTTGACAGACATGACAGTGCTTCACCATCTTCGCGCAATCTGTTTCATGGTTGACCAATAAAAACCTTGTCTCACTATCTTGCGGGACAGATTCAACCCGTTCATGTGCGGACCACATATCCCGGCGTGTATTTCTTCCATTACATGTTGAGCTTCTTCTTTTCTCAAACACTTCAACTGAATACTGTTTGCCTGCCTCTTGTACAGTTCCCCTTTCAAAATCACATACTGGGAAGCTAACTTCTGAATGACTATTCTGTCTTTTCTGCCTGCCCCTTCCGGGAGTTCACCATGTTCCAGATACCTCTGAATGTCATAATACCAAGGTTTACCGTCGTCGACCTCAACTTCCAGAATTCTTTCCATCTCATAAACAGGTTTGGCTTGCTGTTGTCAGTATCAACGGTCTCATCACTAACTTTTCTGGATTTTCCCAAGTCGCTGCAAGTGTAGCCAATGCATCTGCCATCTGATTCTCTTCTCTCGGTAAGTGCTGAAACTTACACTCGGGGATAACCTGTGCCAACTTTCTAAGGTGAAAAAGGTAAGGTTTCAACCGTTCTTCTTTCAATTCCATTCTCCTCGCATCTGCTGGACTACCAACATAGAATCTCCGTAGACTTCCACACTCCCGGCCTTCAAGGCTATCAATGCTGTCAAACCAAAAGCACATGCCTCATACTCGGCCATGTTATTAGTCACTCTGAATGTCAACCTCTTGGCCAAAGGCAAAGTCTCTCCCTCGGGGGTCACTATCACGATCCCATTCCGGCTCCCTTGTAATTCACTGCTCCGTCAAAGTACATCTTCCATCTCTGAACTGTTATTGCTTGGATCTTTTCATCTGGAAATTCAAACTTATACTGATCCCCCTCAACAGGTTGCATTGCCAGAAACTCTGCTACTACTGCTCGCCCTTTGATCACTTTGGAGGTGAGATACTCAATGTCAAACTCTGTCAGCAATACCAACCATCTGCCCAATTTTCCCACTAGTGAAGGCCCGAATGAAGATACTTCAGAGGATTCTCCTTTGCCACTACCTGGATCTTGTATGACTGGAAGTAATGTCGCAACTTTCTGGAAGCCCATACCACTGCAAGACAGATCTTCTCAACCTCCTGATATCGAGCCTCATACGGGAGCATCTTCTTACTCAGATAGTAAACGGCATGTTCTACCCCTGTCTCATCTGCCTGTACCATCATTGCCCCCAGTGCTTCTGATTCTATAGCCAAATACAATATCAAAGGTCTGCCCGGTCTCGGAGGTTTCAATACAGGTGGCTTTACCAAGTACTCTCTGATTCTGTCGAAGGCTGTCTGACACTGTTCATTCCATCTCACTGGCTGATCTTTTCTCAACAGTTTGAAGATAGGCTCACATACCGATGTCAACTTGGCAATGAACCGACTGATGTACTGAATCTTCCCCAAGAATGCTCTGACTTCTTTTTCTGTCTTCGGTGCAGGCATTTCTGTGATTGCCTTGATCTTTTCGGAGTCTACCTCTATTCCGCCCATTCCCACTATATGACCAAGCAATTTCCCTGATGTCACCCCAACACACATTTCTTGGGATTAAGCCGCAGGTTGTATCTGTCAACTCTCTGAAGGAACCTTTCCAGTGCTTCAATATGCCCAACCATTGTCTCTGATTTCACCATCATGTCATCCACATACACCTCAATCTCTTTGTGCATCAAGTCGTGGAATAATGTAGTGGCCATCCGCTGATAGTAGCCCCCGCATTCTTAAGCCCAAACGGCATAACCTTTGTAACAATAAGTACCCCACTCAGTAACAAATGCAGTCTTATGTTTGTCTTCCTCGGCCATGAGAACCTGATTGTAACCTGAAAACCCATCTGCAAATGAATACATAGCAGATAAAGCTGCACTATCAACCAGAACATCTATATGGCAGAGGAAAATCATCTTTCGGACAAGCCTTGTTGAGATCTCTGTAGCCCACACATTCTGACCTTCCCGTCTTTCTTTGGCACCGGTACTATATTAGCCAACCATTCATGATACTTTACTACTTCCAGAACCCCACATATATTTGTTTCTTAACCTCATCTCTGACTTTCTCAGCCCATTCTGGTCTCATCCGTCGGAGTTTCTGTTTTACTGACCTCATATTCGGATAAGTTGGTATTGTGTGTTGGGCAATGTTTCTGTCTACCCTGGGCATGTCCTCGTAGGACCAAGCAAACACTTTGGCATATCTGACCAACACTGCTTCTAGTTTTGTCCTCTCTTCAGAGGTAACTTCACTTGCAATCAGAATTTCCTTGGGTTCTCAAGCGTGCCCAAGTTAAATGCAGTAGTTCTGGCCGAACTGATATCAAATATGCTTGATTCGTGCAGAGTAAATGGAAATGACTCAGGCAAGTAAGCAAAAGAAATGTCTTTATTATGGATAATGCGGAAGTACATTCAAACAAATCAGGAAGGTAAATGTCTTCATCATCTATAGACACTTCTTCCTCTGCAATCAGGTCTTCCTCAGGCTTTTCATCCTCTCCCAAAGTCAGGCTCTCCAACTTCATCAATTCTTCTTCCCAATTCTCTTTTCCACAGCTTCTTTATCAGCGGTTTCTCACCCAACAAATCCTGGAAGATCTCAAATCCAGGTACCACAATCCCATTAACTTCCACAGGTTCAGGCTCCCCTTGATATCCTGAAGCTTTCACAAAACATTCCATCAGTTTCAGGCCCTTTTTCTTGACCTTCGGTTTTTCTTCATCAGATCTATACCCCAAACCTTCCGAGTGGTCTGTCCTCTGAAATCTGGCAACTTTGAACCTTCACCCTGGCTCAAACTTCATTTTTTTCATGATCCTAGCCACCCTAGGATCCACCATTCCTCAAAAGTAGCTGACACCTGAAACCTTGTGAAAGGTTGTATCTCCAAGGCAGCCACGACATTATCTACCTCAGCCCGGATAGTAACAACTTCTCCCTCATACGGGAACTTGATCATCTGAATGCAAAGTGGAAGGCACGCCCCCAAGTTTGTGAAACCAAGGCCTTCCCAACAATAAGGCAAAAGTGGCTGGGATGTCAGCACTGTGAACTCAACCTCATCTTCAATTGGCCCTACCTTGACCATAGCCACAAATACCCTCAACCCCCTTTTTACTGTCATCATAAGCCTTGATAGTCATGCTGGAGGGGTCCAAGTCTGTTGCTTTCATACCCAATCTTGCCAGAATTTTCAACGGGCACACATTGATGGACGAACCGTCATCCACCATTACACATGAAGTTCTCTTGCCCCTCACCTCGGCCCTGATAAATAGAGGCCTGTTATGATTCCTCCCTTCTGCTGGGAGTTCATCCTCAGAAAAAGATATTTGCAAGGCTTCTTTCTGAACTGACCCAACAAACATTGCAGGGTTGGCGTCTTCCGGTACCACAATCTTGCTCAAGGCCTCAACCATGGCCTGCCTATGCTCTCGAGATGCACATAACAGTTCCCAGATACTCACTTGTGCTATAGTCTTCCTCAATTGCCTCAGCACTATATCCCCTCAGTGTTTTCTGCAGTCTCAACCACTTCTCTACCATCTGTCAAAACTTCCTTACCCTTTTCCGCCACATCATTGTAAAAACGACCATTGCGCGTCATTCCCCTTACTTCTTCCTCGTCACTGCTAGAGAAATCAAGCCAAAGTTTTTCCCCTGCTCAGTCACATCTTCACTAGCACTATCCCAGATTCCCAGGCAAAAGGCTTGAGGGTGAAAGGATTTTGGACAAGGTTTCTGAGAGGCCAGAGTTGATCATATAGGCTGGTGGTGGTACGGCACGGTAATTGGGTAAGGAGTTTCTGTGTGTGTCAGGCTGTTCTGTTTCTTGGGTCAGGTATTTTCTTGGAGTCTATCAGGTCTTGGATTTCATGGCGGAGTCGGGCGCAATTGTCGTGTCATGGCCTTTTTGTTGGTGAAAGTGACAGTAAAGGCTTAGGTTATAATGTGATGGTAGGGGATTGGGTAATGTTTGGCTTCCAAGGGTTTTAAGAGCCCTTGCCTCTTCAGTTTCTCTAACACTTTTAACAGAGGTCTTCCCAAGTTGGAAAATCTCCGGTTCCGGATAGCGGTGATCTCAGCAGAAACAGCTTTGTTCCCGATGTTCCCCCCCAATGGCCTCCTGTTCAGACCATAGAATTTTCTATTCTCGGCCTCTTCTTCTTCAATATCCATGACAGTTTCCCTCAACTGCCGAAAGTCTGCAATAATGGAGGTCATCCTCCTCAACTTGCTGTAAATGGAGGGCTGGTGCCCTTGATAATCATCTTAATCTGATCCTTCTCCGAAGGCCTAGTCTGCATTTTCAACAACTGACCCCTCCATCGGTCCACATACTCCTTAAAACTCTCCTCCGCTTTCTGCTTAACATTCTCCAATCACGGAGTGACAGATCGATCTCTAAGTCAGTGACATACTGATTCAGGAAAGCATCGGCCAACTCCCTCCAATCTTCATTCACTTTCTTCTCCAAACTATGGTACCATACCACGAGAGCTCCTTCAAGCGACATTCTAAACATTTTCTGCAATTGGCGCTGAGCTAAGCCAACTGAACTCATGACTGATACAAACTGTCGGAGATGCACCCTCAGATCCCCATTCCCGTTAAACTTAGCCATATCTGGCATCTTGAACTGTGCCGGCAACTGTTCCTCGAAAGTCAGTGTGTCATAATCCAGCAAATCTTCATTCTTACCCCTCATCTTGCGGGTAACCGACTCAACCTGATCCCGAAGTTTCTGTAACTCTGCCTGAGACCCAGATACTCTACCCGCTGCATACTCTACCATATCATCATCAAAAGTGGGGGTATCATCCCCCAATCTGTTCGGAGGTTCCTCTTGCCTCACTTCCCCAAAATTAACCCCGGCACGAGACCCAGCTATACCAGCCATAGCAGTAGTCAAAGCTTGCAACTGTTCAGTGATCTTGGCGAGACCGTTCTCTAACTGATCCATACGGGACACCTCATTATCGGATTCACTCATACTTGTTCTTTTAGTGAGTCCCGTCCCTTCTCTAACCCAAACGGTATCTATGTTGTCTTTTTGAGACATAAACGGTGTTAACATGATATACGTATGCATGAGGTGCATGAGATGCATGTAACATATAAACATATCAATTTAAAATTTTCAAACAAATCAGCCCGTTACCATTTTAGAATCTTTGGGGCTAATTGTCATAGGAGTGAACCCATCCCAGTTTAAATGGCCCAACGAGTTCACATCTTATGACAAGGAGCCCAACTAAATCCAAATGGTAATATTCGAACACAAAGCACAAAGTGGCCCATCAACACTTAGACGCCTTTGGCCCAATAGTCATGAAATGCGTTCTTGTCCCAGTTTAAATGGCCCAACAAGCCCATATCCCATGACAAATGGTCCAAATGGATCCAAACGACGATGTTCCCAAACACAAGCATAGAAGAAAGATGATGTAACATAACGTAATAATTTCTACATAATGGCCCATCAACATTTCAGAAGCTTTGGGCCTAATAGTCATAAGGTACGAACTCCCCCAGTTTAAATGGCCCAGCAAGTCCGCATTTCTGACAATAGTCCAACTGCATCCAAATGAGGATGGTCCACAAGCACATATCCAAGGAAATAATTGTTACTTTAGCCAACCCGGTCTATGGGTGGGTTAGCAAGAGTATAGACAAAGGCTCTCACCGGCGAAGGATGGCCCACAACTAGGTCTCCCCACTCAAGGGTTCGAGCAACCAAGTGAGCGCACCCTTTTTTATACACTAAGGTACGTGTCAATGAGCTATGGTGTGTGACGGACTGTCAAATGGATTTCCCGTTGTAGATTCCTCAGAGGGAAGGTGGAGCGAGGCTCACTTAAATACCCAAGCCTCTTAGGCTCTTATCGCTTGGTGTCATGAATAAACAACGATTCCTCCAAATTAGTCCATCACAAAAGGCTACGAGTAGATGGCTATCCAGGTGCCTTCACAGCTTTTCCTTCTAGAAAGGTAGTGAATGAAGGAATACACCAAACCATCACCTAGCCTCAAAATGCCTTTGATTAAACCCCCACTTTGTCCACTATAGACACGGTCAATTAAAACATAAATCCAAACATCACAAGACAATATTTCGGGGCCGATTCTCTATCCCCAGTGGAGTCGCCAGACTGTGGGACACAGGAACTGGGCGACGCATGCTGTCCCGGGCTCGCGGCCGGTCGGGAGTACGGAGTAGCCACGGGGGACTAAACCGGAGAATAATGGAGTCGCCACTCGGTGTGAACCGGGAAAATGAGATTTTAAGGCCGCACTCAACCCTCGCAAGGGAAGACCTCAAACGTTGGGTTCGGAATGGTCCCTTACTCATGCCACTTGTAATGACATGATTTATGTAATAATTTAATCAGGCTTAAGTAGCACTTATTTCCAAGAGTATCATGCTTCTAAATTCACGTGCATAAAATAAAACTTACACCTAAATTCACATATATCTCACGTCTAAGATTGCATGCTTGAAAATACCTCAATGTAACAACGAACATACAACTTCATTTAGCATATCATGTTCACGGAAAAACACAAGCATTCATACTAACCATACAAGCATACATGTGAGCACTGTTCCAAGTGATACGTGGAATTGTATCCCAAGTACAGACCACACTACCGTCCATTCGGAATCGGCTACGGAATTTATGTTCTGGGTTCCATCCGATATACCACAAGAAATAATACTCCGAAGTCATCATGACATAGGTATATGAATCGTAATGCGTTAAATCAAGACTAAGGCAGATGACGCAACCAATGGAATAAACATGCTTTTCATTATGATGTGCACAAAGATAAGAATGACTATATGGGGTTTCATAAAAAAAATCACCTAAGAAACAATTATACATGGCATGTGATGAATATGTCTCAGTTCAGTATGTTCGCGTTCGTGTAGCGTTCGTAAACACGTTCGAACGGTAAACAGAAGGTTTGTGTTCCTATGGCGTTTGATAACGCGTTCGAACGGTAAACAGAAGGTTCGCGTTCGTGTAGCGTTCGAGAACACGTTCGAACGAAATCAGACCTGATGCATGATGAGACTAAGGAAGTGCGTGTGCGTTCGCGTAGCGTTTGAAAACGCGTTCGAACGGTAAACAGAAGGTTCGCGTTCGTATAGCGTTCGAGAACGCGTTCGAACGGAACCAGACCTGATGCATGATGAGACTAAAGAAGTGCGTGTGCGTTCACGTAGCATTTGAAAACGCATTCGAACGGTAACAAAAGGTTCGCGTTCGTGTAGCGTTCGAGAACGCGTTCGAACGGAACCAGACCTGATGCATGTAACACAAAGAATAAAGACAACAATGCCAAGCTTAGTATGTCCGATCAAACGTATCTTGCAGTCAACCGAACACACATCAACCGGCGCGGCGAAGCATCGTGGTAAAGGGCTTTAACCATTCCCCATAGGGGAACTTTCATTCCACTTACTAAGCCCGTGCGCTCGATTGAATCATGCATACATGGAATTAAAAGCAATAATATCAAACTAGCATGCCCGATTGAACGTGTCTTGCATTCAACCGAACACACATCGACCGGCGCAGCAAAGCATTGTGGTAAAGGGCTTTAACCCCTCCCCGTAGGGGATCTTTCATTCCACTTACTAAGCCCATGCGCTCGATTGAATCATGCATACATAGAATTAAAAGCAATAATATCAAACTAGTATGCCTGACTGAACGTGTCTTGCATTCAACCGAACACACATCAACCGGCGCGGCGAAGCATCGTGGTAAAGGGCTTTAACCCTTCCCCATAGGGGATCTTTCATTCCATTTACTAAGCCCATGCGCTCGATTGAATCATACATTGATGTGATCCTACCAGCATGGATCGATTTCGTTTGTTTAGGCTTATTTATTATATATTTTTATATATGGAACCAACATGAATGTCCGTTTTTATTTATTATTTGGGTTAGTTTATTTTATTTAATTATGGGTTCAAAATGGGCTAGAAATTAGGAGTTATGAGTTTTTAGTTGGTAATGAGTAGTTTATGGCTATATTAGTCTTTTTAGCTCTCTTAGGGTTTGAGTATGTTACTATTTAAACTCAAAAACACCTCTTAATGAAAAACCCTAATTTTTGTGCGTGAATAGTACTTTTATTTCTTGAGATTGAGAAATTTTATCATCGTTCAGTGATTGAACAAAGACTTATCAAAGGATTGGCATCCTTTGTGGCGTCCTATTTGCTGGCAAAATTCATCTGAGGCTATCTCCAAGGGTTTTCAAGGACAGGTTCTTTGGGGGTCTACGGGATCTTGGATTGGGTTTCGTCTGTTTCGTATCATACATAAATAAGCAACATGCAGAATTCGAGTGACGAAAAATAAATAAATAAATCAAAGCAACATGAAACAAGAGAAGGTGCCGTTTACTCAAGTGGTACGTGGAGTTGTATCCCAAGTACATACCACACTACCGTCCATTCGGATTCGGCTACGGAATTTACGTCTGGGTTTCCATCCTATATACCACGAGAGACGACACTCTTTTATTCATCCAATACCCACAACACACATCATACACAAACAAGATTCAACAAATAAGTAAAATACAATCAAAATAAATAACAAAAATCACATAAAGATGAGTGTGAAAAGTACCCTCAGGTCTAACCTTTTAAGCCGTCTCTCGGACTCGCGTTTCAAGAAGATCGGAAGGGGTAAAGCTCCACAACTTTCTGGTTCACTGGTTTGCCTTTTCCTTCGCTGTTTTGCCGCTCCAGCTACTGTTTCGACTCCGTTTTGCTGTTGTTTCCTTGTGGTTCCGTTGCCGTTTCCTCTGTATTTTCTGCTTACTGTTTTTGGGTGTGTTCTTTTGGTGTTTTAGGCTACTGTTTTGATGGTTGTAGGGGCTGTATTTGGCTGTGGATTTCGGTAATGTGAGGGAGTGTTTAAAGGTTTGTTGCTTTCGATAATGTGAGGGTAGGAATGAAGAGAAATGTTTGCTATCTTTCTTGTGATTTGCGTGTGATGTTTAGGGTTCTTCTGTAATTTTCGTGTGAGTTGTGTATGAGCTAGAGGAGTGCATGTCTTGGTGAGGGGTTGTTTATATAGAGAAGGGCTAGGGCTTCACCTTGTCTCACAAGGAAAGGATTTTGGCATTAAAAAGAGGATTTGATTTGGTGTTGAGCAAGGAAAGTCAAAGATTGAGGGGGGATAAATCTTGGCTAGATTAGGAAGTCAATATCTTTAATTCGTTATGATTGATTTTAATTAGGCATGACATCTTTTTAATTTAGTATGTGATTTGTTTAGTTAGGAAGTTAATATATTTGATTTATCTTATTAGGTATGATTATATTTTATGTTTATTTAATTGGTAAATGGTTTTAAATATGTTATTTAATATTTAATGTTTAATTTAATTAAATTGAGATGTGTTTTATGGGCTTTGGGGGGCTAATTGGGCTGGGGTGCGAGGCTAGCAGCAAAACAGAAATACCGACTCCGTTTGAACGCCCATTCGAACGTGGCACGAACGTCCGCAATCTGCCTGACGTTCGAACGAAGTAACGAACGCAGCACTAACAAAGACAATGAACTTGATGACGTACTTATTCTGAATTCCTCCTTCCGACCTCCGTTTCCCACAATATCCTTAGCTAAAAAGGTAGTGCCTCCAACTGAGACTCATCATCGGGTTTCACATGCGAAAATGCAATGCCTACAGGGAGAAAGTGAGTCGTGTACCCGACCATATTGTGAACCCGATGAGTTATTTGTTGTAAATTGTGTAAATCCTTTGTTGGGTGCTTGGGTCGGTATTTATCCCGAGTCTAATAAAAGCATTCTCATTTCTCATGTGGACGTAAATTGGAGCCACTCTCTACCGAACCACGTAAATCATTACTTATGTGATTGTTTGTTTTATGCTAAGTCTATGTGGTTCTCATTAACCAAACAAATTCACAGTTGGTGAAGATTTGTTCGAGGGGTGAGTTTCCTATACAGCCATTGAAACGAAAAATAATCGTCAATAATTTTAGATTACAATTTACCAAATTAATGACATTGACAAGTCTTGATTAGCACAAATAAATCCATATCTATATATTTATCTCCAGTAATAAAATTTTTCTCTCATTTTTTCGTATATCATTATGAGAACTTAAACATCTGGTTCATGCCGAATGAGATATCAGAACCAAATCGTACAGTGAGTGGTTCGATTCGGAATCGGTTCATAGAAACCGGTTATTGCTTCTATTTATAAGGATTTGAAAAAAAATTTGGATTTGACAAAATTTCTTTTATTGTATACATAATACATAATTTCAACTCACTATATAACAATTGAAATTGAAATTGAATTTAATTCTTAAATCGCTACTCGTTGTTGGCTATTTTAGTTGTCGTTACTTGAGTTCCTCTGATTAAGTCGAATAAATAATCATTACTCTCTCTGATATTTTTTTTTGGATCACATGTTTAGCTTTGTACCAGTCATTAAGACATGTTTGAGCCCCCAATGATTATGGGCTCATGTTTGACCAAGTATCATCCAATATACTCCCTCCAGCACTAAACGCTTGCTCAACTGCAATTGTTGACACTGAGGAGATGCAAGAATATCCTTAGCATTAATGCTAATATTGGAATTTGTCTGGCATGTTGCCTCCCCATTTCCAAAATGTTAAAGTTTGTAGTTGTATCTGTACTATCACCAATCTCAAAATAAGTTGTTAGATAAATATCAAATTCAGTCGCGACACTTGTTACCATTGGTTACTTTTTTTCCCGCATGAGTATGAGTTTCCCTCTATATTATTGAACTAGATAGATTGCTCAACTTCAGTATGTTGGGAAGGTATGAGGGCATTCTCACCAAATTTTAAATAATATTCATTATATAGTTGAAATATATCAGCTCGAAAATCACTAATAATTTATTAATATCTACTTATTTATTTAAACATTCATAATAAATATCTAAATAATATTTCAAACCATTTAATCTAATATGAGAATCAAAAATAGAAACAATCAAGTTAATTAAAGAAATATTTTCAAAATGTTGGCACCATTTAATTTTCATGATTGCAACTAACTCGTACAAGTATTCATAATGCTCATATTCTTGCATAATAACAGAAATATTAATACATTAATAATAAATAAATGAGCAGTAGGATAATAAACATTAGATAAAATAAATGTAACATCATTAAATACTTTTAAAATATCTAAATTTTGTCCGTAAATACTTCACTATTGAGAAATAAACTAACATCACTAACATGTGAAACAATAAAAAAAATAATAACTCACTATACGCATATGATTTATTCAACAATTCATATGAGATGAGACGATATTTCTATTGGGGGCGGATGTGGAACCCCTATGGTTGGATCAGTACCCGCATAAAGGAAGTGGGTCTAACCCTGTGTATATCTAGATTAGGTGTATTTTTAAAATATTTTATGGAAAAATACATTCCGTTACGAGTCCGTAGGAAAAAAACGAATTAATTAATTATTTTTATTTAAACTTGAAGATCCGAAGAATTGACTTCGAATCTCTGTAGTTTTAAGTATGGATGAGTAGGTCGCAATAAGTCGTTGTTCGAACGTTTGGACCAATCATAATTCATTACCATTTTGCCTGTTTCTAATGGATGATTGGCTATTATATAAGTGCTGACCTAAGCCCCGGTGTTGGGGCTCGGCTCCCGAAGTGTATGTGAGCTGTCTCGTACGAATTTTAAATGAAAAACAAAAAAAAATGCATTTACAAGATATTCAAATTTCGGAGATCCGAAGTTTAAATAAAAAAAAA
>SKCR01021582.1:0-17697 GCA_019454045.1 Zanthoxylum bungeanum | reverse complement strand
CATGCCAGATACGGCACAACATCAACTCAACTCAACACATGGCAAGTCAAGTGGCAGCTAGCGAGCCAGGTAAGTAAAAATGCATTGCACGTACTTTGATAGGATTGTCATTATCACACACTACATAAGTCCCATCAAAGTGGGGGCGACTGTAGGCACTGCATTCTTACATGTAAGTCCCTATGATGAGGCTCATTTAGAGGCGCTACGTTTTACGTCACGGAAGTTTCGGGAAACGGACGTCGGAAGGGAAGAGTCATAAATTGACACATTGTTGTAATTAATTCGTTTGTTTATGTTTCGGGTTTGCTTGTTGGACTTCCGTTTTGAAGCACTTTAGCCCAAAAACCCCTCGCAAGCGACACACCTAGCCCACACACACCAAGCCCAACTCCAAAGCCAAGCCACACGCCCACACCAAGCCCATTCACGCCCAAGCCCACTTGAAACACATCCCAATTAATAAAATGCATATTTAACACATTGGGAATTAAATAAAATCTAAAAATCATATACCAAATTAAAATAAATATCAAATAAAATCATGTCTAATTAAAATCAATCAAGTATATTATATTCCTAACTAAACAAATCTCATGCCTAAACAAAACAAATTAAATATATCATATTCCTAATCTAGCCAAGACATGTCCCCCAATCAAATATTAGACTTTCCTTGTAAGACACTAATTGATTCATTCCTTTTCAAACAAGGAGAAGCCCTAGCCTTTGTCTATAAAAGAAACCAGATTCCAACATTCCCCCTCTAGCTCATTCACATAAAAAGAAAACACAAAGAAAATAACCTAGAGCTCATCCTCACAAGCCCCCTACCTCACGCATAAGCCATTCATTTCACCCATTCACGCATCAGCCCCTCCACTCACGCAATCAAATACCCCCATTGTTCACGCCACAACCCTAAACTGCCAAGACACTCAGCAAGCCTTCCTCACGCAAGCATAGCCCACTAACCGACCAGCTCAACAATCTTCAAGCACCTGCCTACCACTACCCCTTAACGTAAGCCAACAAACAAACAAGCCCCTTCACGGCATCTTCACACAGCACCACACCACTCACAAAATACACGCACACACTGCCCTTCATCAGCAACAGCCTTTCAAAATGCACAGCTCCCATTCAATAAACCTTTCACGCAGCCCCCCCTGTGACCACCGAAATTCTGCCTGAAATAGTCCCATTTTGTCGTGAGTGATCCCCCTGAAACAGTCCCTAAAACAGCCTAGAAAATACATCAAACACTGCCCCAAAACAGTGACAAAACCGCAGCCCAAACCAGTCCAAATAACCTACAAAACAGTCCCCTAATTACCAAAAACATAATGTCCAAAAAATACAACACAAACAGCAGCGAAACAGAGTGAAAACAGCTGCCCAAACAGTGAAACATCGAAGGAAAACGTTGAACCAGGGAACCGGAGGAGTTGCGGAGCATCAACCCTTCCGACGGCCGTGTAACGCGAGTCCGAAAGTCGACATAAAAGGTTAGACCTGATGGCACTTTTCTCATTTATTTTTATCTATGTCTTAATTGTTTACTGAATTTCATTTGCATGAATATTGTGGAATAATGTGTGTTGTGGCCCTTGAATAAAATGGAAAATGTGTCGCCTCTTGTGGTATATAGGATGGAAACCCAGACATAAATTCCGTAGCCGAATCCGAAAGGATGGTAGTGCGGTATGTACTTGGGATACAACTCAACGTACCACTTGAGTAAACGGCACATATTTTGTTTTATGTTATCTTGATTCATTTATTATCCATTATTTAATTTCTGCATGTTATTTGTTTATGTAATGATGAGATAAATTGCATGGGCTTAGTAAGTTGGATTAAAGGTCCTCCATTTCGAGGGGTTAAAATCCTTTACCACGATGCTTTGCCTCGCCGGATGATGTAAATTCGGTTGAATGTAATATGTGTTCAATCGGGTATACAAAGTCTGATATTGTTGTCTTTATTTTTTATATGCATTATGTTATTAGCGCATGGGCTTAGTAAGTTGGATTAAAGGTCCTCCATTTTGATGGGTTAAAATCCTTTACCACGATGCTTTGCCGCTCCGGATGATGTATATTCGGTTTAATGTAAGATGTGTTCAATCGGGTATACAAAGTCCGATATTGTTGCCTTTATTTTTTATATGCATTATGTTATTAGTGTTGGATTAGGTTGAAATAGTTACCCGTAAAATGAGGGGTAAACATGAAGAGTTGTTAGATTATGAGGCAATTACCTTCGAAGAACAGTTGCCAGCTCAGTTCAAGATGCCGGATATGGCTAAGTTCAACGAGAATGGGGATCCGAGGGTCCATCTCCGTCAGTATGTTTCAGTTATGAGTTCAGTGGGTTTATCCAAGCGTCAAGTGCAGAAAATGTTTGGGATTTCACTTGAGGGAGCGCCGGTAGTTTGGTATCACAGACTTGAGAAGAAGATTAGGGAAGATTGGATGGAACTGGCTGATGCTTTTCTGAAGCAATATGTTACAGACTTGGAAATTGATTTGTCACTCCGTGTTTTGGAGAACACTAAGCAGAAGCCGGAGGAAAGCTTCAAGGAGTATGTAGACCGTTGGAGAAGCCAGCTTCTGAAAATGCAGACTCGGCCCGCTCAGAAGAACCAGATTAAAATGATCATCAAGGGCACCAAGCCCTCGATTTATGGCAAGCTGAGGAGGATGACCTCCATGATTGGCGACTTTCGACAGTTGAGGGAGACTGTCATGGATATTGAAGAAGAAGAAGTTGAGAACATAAACTTCTATGGCCAGAATAGGAGGACTTTTAAGGGGCATTCTGAGACCAAACCCGCTGCTGCCGAGGTTGCTGCCATCAAGAACCGGCGTTTCTCCAACTTAGGAAGACCTTTGTCTAAAGTGCTTGAGAAGTTGACAATGCAAGGATTCTTAAAACCCTTGGAGCCTAAACCACTTCCAAATCCCCCACCACCACATCTAAAAATAGACCGCTATTGTCACTTCCACCAGCAACACGGCCATGATACTGACAGCTGTTCCCGCCTCCGATATGAAATTCAGGACCTCATTGATGCCCACAAAATACCCGATCCTGAAAAAGAACAGCCTAGCACACACGCCAACCCTCTACCAAATTATCTCTATGTTCCCCCACCCACTTACATGATCAACTCCGGCCTGCCCGAAAGCTTTGTCCTCTAAAATCACAACCACCCAGTTTCTTCCATGAGGATAGAGGATGACAGCAATGAAGAACCATAGGCCGAGGAAGAAGGCAATGCTGCGAATAATGAAACTGTTCTTTCTGGTTTATTTTCTGCATTTTTAATAAGGACATCGACTTCGTCTACTTGTTTGAACCTTTTCCTGAATAATAATAAAGACATCCATTTCGCCTTCTTGCATGAGTCCTTTCCTTTCAACCTGCATGACACGAGTATATTTGACAAAAGCATTCAACCATGATACCATGATATTCAGCGACCCTCAGAACACAGGGGATTCCCGAAAGAAGCAAGTAGAAAAGACATAATAACCGTTCAGTAATGGGAAATGGGGCAGTGAGGCTGTCAGATTTGGAAGGGAATGAGTTCACCAAGCCGATCAATGTTGACAGATTGAAGCTGTACTTTGCCTGAGGAAGAGAAGAATGGTCACCAGAGGAATTTGAAGAAGACCTAACCCAACGGGATAGAAAATTCACTCATACATGCATGCATACACGTAACATATTTTGCATTCTTTTTTGTGTTTGTTTTGTTATGTATTCACAGGTTTCAAAGAAGAAAAAGAGAAAACGGCGAAGACAAGCCAACCAGAATCAGCAACATATGAGTAGTAGTTTCGGGGATGAGTCCCAGGGCCGAGGCCCACATCAGTTTCAGTTTTGGGGATGAGTCCAAGGGTCGAGGCCCACATCAGCGTCAGTTTGGGGATGAGTCCCAGGGTCGAGGCCCATATCAACATCAGTTTGGGGATGAGTCCCAAGGCCGAGGCCCACACCAGTTTCAGTTTTGGGGATGAGTCCTAGTGCCGAGGTCCACATCAGTTTCAGTTTTAGGGATGAGTTCCAGGGGCGAGGCCCATATCAGTATCAGTCTTGCCAGGTATGGCACTCTAGGGGCGAGGCCCACATCATTATCAGTATTAGTCTTGCCGGGTATGGCACTTTGGGGGCGAGGCTCATATCATTATCAGTATCAGTCTTGCCAGGTATGGCACTCTGAGGGCGAGGCCCACATTATTATCAGTATTAGTCTTGTCGGGTATGGCACTCTGAGGGCGAGGCCCACATCATTACTAGTATCAGTTCTGCCAGGTACGGCACTCCGGGTATGGAGATATTACAGCGACGCCTTGGGTAGGAGGTTTAGCACGCCAAGTACGGCACTCCGGGTACGGAGATATTACAACGACGCCTTGGGTATGAGGTTTAACACGCCAGGTACGGCACTCCGAGTATGGAGATATTACAGCGACGCCTTGGGTATGAGGTTTAGCACGCCAGGTACGGCACTCCGGGTTTAGAGATATTACAGTGAAGCCTTGGGTATGAGTTTTAGCATGCCAGGTACGGCACTCTAGGTACAGAGATATTACAGCAACGCCTTGGGTATGAGGTTTGGCACTCCGGGTACGGCACTCCGAGTATGGAGATATTACAGCGACGCCTTGGGTATGAGGTTTAGCACACCAGGTACGGCACTCCGGGTATGGAGATATTACAGCGACGCCTTGGTTATGAGGTTTAGCACGCCAGGTACGGCACTCCGGGTATGGAGATATTACAGCGACGCCTTATGTATGAGGTTTAGCACGCCAGGTACGGCACTCCGGGTATGGAGACATTACTGCGACACTCTAGGTACGGAGACGCAACCGCGACACCTCGTGTATGGGGTTTAGCATGTCAGGTACGGCATAACATCAACTCAACTCAACACATGGCAAGTCAAGTGGCACCTAGCGAGCCATATAAGTAAAAATGCATTGCACGTACTTTGATAGGATTGTCATTGTCACACACTACACAAGTCCCATCAAAGTGGGGGCGACTATAGGCACTGCATTCTTGCATATAAGTCCCTATGATGAGTCTCATTTAGAGGCACTACCTTTTAAGTCACGTAAGTTGCGGGAAACGGACGTCGGAAGGGAAGAGTCATGAATTGACACATTGTTGTAATTAATTCGTTTGTTTATGCTTCGGGTTTTCTTTTTGGACTTCCGTTTTAAACAATTTTAGCCCAAAAACCCCTCGCAAGCCACACACCTAGCCTACACACACCAAGCCCACCTCCAAAGCCAAGCCACACGCCCACACCAAGCCCATTCATGCCAATAAAATGCATATTTAACACATGGGGAATTAAATAAAATCTAAAAATCATATACCAAATTAAAATAAATATCAAATAAAATCATGCCTAATTAAAATCAATCAAGTATATTATATTCCTAACTAAACAAATCTCATGCCTAAACAAAACAAATAACATTTATCATATTCCTAATCTAGCCAAGACATGTCCCTCAATCAAATATTAGACTTTCCTTGTAAGACACTAATTGATTCATTCCTTTTCAAACAAGGAGAATCCCTAGCCTTTGTCTATAAAAGAAACCAAATTCCAACATTCCCCATCTAGCTCATTCACACAAAAAGAAAACACAAAGAAAATAACCTAGAGCTCATCCTCACAAGCCCCCCTACCTCACGCATAAGCCACTCAATTCACACATTCACGCATCAGCCCCTCCACTCACGCAATCAACTATCCCCCTTGTTCACGCCACAACCCTAAACTGCTAAGACACTCAGCAAGCCTTCCTCACGCAAGCATAGCACACTAACCGACCAGCTCAGCAATCTTCACGCACCTGCCTACCACTACCTCTTAACATAAGCCAACAAACAAACAAGCCCCTTCATGACATCTTCACACAGCACCACACCACTCACAAAATACACGCAAACACTGCCCTTCATCAGCAACAGCCCTTCAAACTGCACATCTCTCATTCAATAAACCATTCACGCAGCCCCCCCTGTGACCACCGAAATTCTGCCTGAAATAGTCCCATTTTGTCGTGAGTGATCCCCCTGAAACAGTCCCTAAAACAGCCCAGAAAATACATCAAAAACTACCCCAAAATAGTGACAAAACCGCAGCCCAAACCAGTCCAAATAACCCACAAAACAATCCCCTAATTACCAAAAAAATAGTGACCAGAAAATACAACACAAACAGCAGCGAAACGGAGTGAAAACAGCAGCCCAAACAGTGAAACATCGAAGGAAAATGTTGAACCAGTGAACCGGAGGAGTTGCGGAGCATCAACCCTTCCGACGGCCGTCTAACGCGAGTCCGAAAGTCGACATAAAAGGTAAGACATGAGGGCACTTTTCTCATTTATTTTTATCTATGTCTTAATTGTTTACTGAATTTCATTTACATGAATATTGTGGAATGATGTGTGTTGTGGCCCTTGAATAAAATGGAAAATGTGTCGCCTCTTGTGTTATATAGGATGGAAACCCAGACATAAATTCTGTAGCCGAATCCGAATGGACGGTAGTGCGGTCTCTACTTGGGATACAACTCCACGTACCACTTGAGTAAACGGCGCATATTTTGTTTTATGTTATCTTGATTCATTTATTATCCGTTATTTAATTTCTGCATGTTATTTGTTTGTGTAATTATGAGATAAAGCGCATGGGCTTAGTAAGTTGGATTAAAGGTCCTCCATTTCGAGGGGTTAAAATCCTTTACCACCATGATTTGCCGCGCCGATGATGTATATTCGGTTGAATGTAAGATGTGTTCAATCGGGTATACAAAGTCCGATATTGTTGTCTTTATTTTTTATATGCATTATCTTATTAGCGCATGGGCTTAGTAAGTTGGATTAAAGGTCCTCCATTTCGAGGGGTTAAAATCCTTTACAACAATGCTTTGCAGCGCCGGATGATGTATATTCGGTTGAATGTAAGATGTGTTCAATCGGGTATACAAAGTCTGATATTTTCGTCTTTATTTTTTTATATGCATTATGTTATTAGCGCATGGGCTTAGTAAGTTGGATTAAAGGTCCTCCATGTCGAGGGGTTAAAATCCTTTACCACGATGTTTTGCCACGCTAGATGATGTATATTCGGTTGAATGTAAGATGTGTCCAGTCGGGGATACGAAGTCCAATATTGTTGTCTTTACTTTTATATGCATTATGATGTGATGCACATGGGCTTAGGAAGTTGGATTAAAGGACCTATATTTGGAGGGATAAAAAGCCTACAGTCTACCTTTACCACGATATTTTGCCGCGCATTCTATTTCGTTATTTGATTTTCTTTGTATGTCATCTTCTTGCATAATCATGCATCATGTTGCATCGCGCATGGACAAATCAAGTTGGATTAAAGGTCCTCCACTTTGAGGGATAGAAAGCCTACGGGCTACCTTTGCCACGCTGGATAAAGTGCATTCGATTGAATGTGAGATACGTTAAATCGGACACTTGAAGTCCTTTATAGATGTGGACATATGTCACATCTCTTTTCTTTCACTTCCATTATTTATCTTTTAAATCGCATCATGGCACTTTTATTTTGATGTACAATTGCCTCTTTGGTTATTTCTTTGCATTATGTACCTAATTGTTTCTCTTTATTACGTATGATTGCGCAACTACCATTTGTTTGCATTTCCGTGTCAATGAATGTAATGTGGTTATGACATTGTATGCTTTCCGTATTTAAATTTATCTTTATACATGCAAATTCGGACATAGATTATATGCAAATAGGTTGTATGTAAATTTGGACATAGATTATATGCAAATAGGTTGTATGCAAATATGAAAATGTGTTACATGTGAACTTGGATGAACTTTTTATTTATGCGTGCGAAGTTAGAAATAGAATACCCTTAGGAATATATGTTGCTAGACTCGATTAAATTATTGCACAAATCATTTTATTACAAGTGGCATAAGTAAGGGACCATTCCGAACCCAACGGTTTGAGGTCTTCCCTTACGAGGGGTGAGTGCGGCCTTAAATCATTTTCCCGGTTCACACCGGGTGGCGACTTCATTATCCTCCGATTTAGTCCCCTTGTGGGCTACTCCGTACTCCCAACTAGGCCACGAGCCTAGAACAGCATGCGTCGCCTAGTTTCTGTGTCCTACAGTAACATCTTTTTCAATAATGGTAATTGAATATTGATGTTTAAAAAATTAAATGCTTTTTCCATGCTTGGCCGATTCTTTGATGATATGGATGGGGAGGGATTTGTTTATTTTGGAAACAATAAACCCTAAGTATAAAAAGAAGATTTTATTTTCTTTTTAGGCACTCTCTCATTTTTGTAACACTATCCACCTTCTTCTTCTTCTCTACCATTCTCTCAAAAGTTGAGAAACTCCATTGAAGAACAAAAGAAGAAAAATAAAATACTAAGAGTGTGATTGAATCTCTAAATCGTTTAGGGATTTGTTTTATGAGTGTAGCCCACACAACTTTCCATTTGTTACGAGTCATAGCGCGGAAGACCTTTTAGTGACGAAAAAATCTTCTTCTTACTCTATTCTTATAGGTTACGGCAGTGAGGCCTGGTATTACCTCATTGCCTCACCTTGCTTGGTTGATTCGGGGCTCGGTTTGTTTTGTTTTAATTTAGGTTTTTGGGAAACACCTTGGAGATATTTTGGGGCTGAGTTGAGACTGTTTTTGAGTGAATAAATCAGACCTAAAACATCCTTGTAGTTCACGCAAATTAGGGGCTGATTTGTGTGCAGTTCCGTTGTGTAACGGGTCCAAAACAGTCCATTATTTCACTGCAGTTCGGGACTGTTTCAGGGGTATTCCGGGGCTGAAATCTTGTCCGAAATAGAAGCAAAATTTCAGCATACCTGCTGGTCAGATTCGGCTAAGGGAAGGGGAAAGCAGAAAATTTTTTCAAGTCCGATCCGTGTGCCTAAGTCACTTCCGCTGCGCGAGGAAAGCGTTTCCTACACTAAGCACTCCCACATTCTCAGGATCCCATTTAAGACAGAGCAAAGAATTCTCCCTCAATGGGTTTCCACTTCGATATCTACCTGTAGACACTGTATTTTTGCATAAAGCCCAATGATGAGCCTTGTATGGAGGCACTACCCGATAAGTTGCGGAAGTCGCGGGAAACGGACGTTGGAAGGGAAAATTCAAAAAATACATTATCAAATTTAATTCCTTTGTTTAGCCTCGGGCCTGCTTGATTGATCTATGTTTTAAAATATTAGCATCGGCCCAATTATGGGCAACCCTTCGTCGGCGGGAGCCTTTATCTATACTCCTATAAACCTGCATGTGAACCATAGTTGTATGACCTATAGAAGCCACCCTTTATGCTTGTGTTTGGGACCATCATCATTTGGATTCATTTGGACTTCTTATCATGAGATGTGAACTTGTTGGGCCATTTAAACTGGGAAGAGTTTGTGTCTTATGGGGATTGGGCCAAAATCTTCTAAAATGTCGATTTGAGCACTCAAGTCTTTCTATTACGAATAGAAAGATTAAAATTTATAATAGTTATGAATAAATCGTTCATTAGAGAATCAATGGTACTTAAGGTAAAAATAATTATAGGGGTATAACGGACATTATGACCCGACTCTAATTACGAGATACTCGTGAAGGGTCGATTCGTATGTAATGACTATATCGGTGGACACCGACTTGGTTCGGCTTAATATATCATCTGCGGCAACGAGAGTGCAACTTCGGGTTTTTAGTGGAATAACCCGGAGTTAATAATTCTGAATATTTAATTAAGAGCTTAATTAATATTTCGAGATTATTTGAGCTCGGAACCGTAGGTCCATTTGGTCCCCGTGCTAGCTCGATTCACTATAGCGGATTTAATATAATTGGATAGTCCAATTATATACTCAAAAATATATGCATATTATTAATATGATTAATAATATTAATTGTCACACTTGAAATTTTATATTAAAAGTTAATATATATATATATATATATATATAGTTTTATTAAATATGTGATATTTAAACACAAGTTACTTAATTATATTAGATATAATTAAATAGAAGGTTAAGTAAGTAATTTCCAAATTTTGGGTTTTGGAAACCCTTGGACTTAATTTGGAAGTTACACATGTTTAAATAATATTTAACCTTTTTTTATTTTGTAACATATATTCCATTATAGTAATTGATATATTCATGTTACAAATATATATTATTTATCTTATGGTGGCCGATTTTCACTAGCATAAAGGGAATGGATTTGTTTTGATTTGGAAACAAAATAATCCATGGCATTAATTTGGAGATTATGATTTTCAAATGGTTAATTGCTTATTTAATTTTGAAACAACTTTTTCAATAATGGTAATTGAATATTGATGTTTAAAAAATTAAATCCTTTTTCCATGCTTGGCCGATTCTTTGATGATATGGATGGGGAGGGATTTGTTTATTTTGGAAACAATAAACCCTAAGTATAAAAAGAATATTTTATTTTCTTTTTAGGCTCTCTCTCATTTTTGCAACCCTATCAACCTTCTTCTTCTTCTCTACCATTCTCTCAAAATTTGAGAAACTCCATTGAAGAACAAAAGAAGAAAAATAAATTACTAAGTGTGATTGAATATCTAAATCGTTTAGGGATTTGTTTTGTGAGTGTAGCCCACACTACTTTCCGTTGGTTACGAGTTATAGTGCGGAAGACCTTTTGGTGACGAACAAATCTTCTTCTTACTCTATTCTTATAGGTTACGGTAGTGAGGCATGGTATTACCTCATTGCCGCACCTTGCTTGGTTGATTCGGGGCTCGGTTTGTTTTGTTTTAATTTGGGTTTTTGGGAAACACCTAGGAGATATTTTAGGGCTGAGTTGAGACTGTTTTTGAGTGAATAAGTCAGACTTAAAACATCCTTGTAGTTCACACAAATTAGGGGCTGATTTGTGTACAGTTCCGTTGTGTAACGGGTCCAAAACAGTCCATTATTTCACTGTAGTTTGGGGGCTGTTCGGGGATTGTTTCGGGGGTATTCCGGGGCTGAAATCTTGTCCGAAACAGAAGCAAAATTTCAGTATACCTGCTGGTCAGATTCGGCTAAGGGAAGGGGAAAGCATAAAAAAATTTCAAGTCCGATCCGTGTGCCTAAGTCGCTTCCGCTGCGTGAGGAAAGCGTTTCCTACAATTGGCATCAAGAGCGAGGTTGAAAAGTGTTCTTAATCATTTTCTTTTTCATTTAAAGTTTCTGTTTTTAATATATTTATATGAGTTATAAATATTATATGCATGTTTAGATGAGTGGGCACATTGTGATATTCATATGATGAATGTTTTTGTTATTTCATGTGATGAATGAATTTTGCATTGGTCGTAAATTTTTCCGGCTCTTATTTTTTGTAGTTGGTTTTTTTTTGGGATGTAAGGCCATAAGGCCATTGTTTACATTTGTTGTAATTTTATTTTTCAATGTAAAATTTCATTTTTTTAATTTGGAGCACCAAAGTCGCAAAAGGAGCCAACACCACTTTGAAGCGGGATTTGAAGACCAAGGAATGCCTTGGTGAATCTTATGTACTAATTAGATTAGTATAGGAAAAATAAGAGCCCGGTCAATGCAAAATATTTTTTATGTTATATGTATGTTTATTTCGAATTGTTTGAATAACATGTCATATAGCTTAGGATGCCCACTCTTGCATTTTACATGCCATAACATGTCATAGATGCATTATCATTGTACACATAAAAATTTGATTTTATGTTATTTAAAATGTTTAAATTAACTATGATATGCATAGAAATCAATTAATTAGATTAATTGGATTTATGGTTTAAAATTTGAATTCTAATATATTGGGCTTAATTGGTGGATAATAAATTCCATTGGTATATAGGATGGAAACCCGGATATAAATTTCATAGCTGAATCCGAATGGACGGTAATATGGTTTGCACTCGGGATACAATTCCACGTACCATTGGATTTTATAACGCACTAAGATTTATTAAAATATTTAATTAAAATTTCGACCTTTTAGAATTCCATAAATTTTAAACTTATTAGTGTCTAGTATTTTAAGAGTTAAAATATAATAGCTCACTAATACCACTCTAATTAAATTAGTTTAATTGAGTAAATCTATTAGTAGAGACTAATGAAATATTAGTGATACAATTTTAATTGTTAAAATTGATTAGCTCACTTATGAAAAACTAGTGTAAATAAAAATTATAATTTAGCCGCCATAAATTTATCCACACTAGTTAAAATAAAATATTAGATATTTTAGATAGAAACCTTAATTTTTAAAATAGTGAATGGGAGAGGGATATACGACAGTATATCCCGCGATCTTCGTTGTTAGTCCAAAAACGTGAGATTCAAAAGGCGCCTCGAGACAGCTTTGTTTTCGTCCCCCTACGGATGGTGTCCATTTGAGTAAATATCAGGTTTGGGTTCCGAGAGGAAAGGGATTCTAGATGTATCTTGTGAACTGACCTACCCTACGGCGACACTTCACTCGTTAAGTCCAAGAATCCAAAAACGACGGGTTACAGTCACAAAGGAATAATTAACTGTTAATAAAATTCCTTGATCGAATGAAACGGTAGTTGGTTAATATAGGAATAAGATTTGTTCCCGTATATATTAAATTGACTGAGATTGTCTCGATCTATCATGCAAGTACTTGACCTACCATACGGTGGCACTTACTTGTGGGATGACAGATTTCTGTGGCATAGTAATTCTCTTAGGTTTCTAATTCATTATTCATGGTTCATGCATCATATTTAATTTTGTGCTAAAATTATTTGATGATTTTAATATGAGATGAATGAATGTTAAATGCATGTTTATTTTATTTTTCAGCCATGGTTTCTCCAATCATTTCCATACTCTCAAACGACAAACTAACGGGAGAAAACTATCTTAAGTGCAAAAGTAACATGAACGATATCCTGGTCTGTGAAGACCTAAAATTTGTCCTGACGGAGGAGAGTCCTCCCGAGCCGGCCAGAAATGTTGGCCAAGCTATGAGCGATACCTACCAGAAATGGGTCGCAGTAAATGAGAAAGCCTGCTGCTACTTGCTAGCAGGGATGTCTGAGGTTCTTGCTGCAAATCATGAACCTATGGCTCTAGCATCTCAGATGATGGAGTCATTACAGGGTATGTTTGGGCAGCCTTTGGAGCGTCAACGCCATGAGGCCATGGTCTCAGCGATGACTGCTAGGATGAAGGATGGGACATCAGTCCGAGAGCACGTCTTGAGGATGATGACCTATCTCAACACTACTGAAACCCATGGAGCTCGTATTGACGAGCGTAGCCAGGTGACCATGTGTTGGTTTCTATAATTAGTCCCAAAGAAAGATTAAGCCATAGAAATACAAATAACATACATGCAAAGCTAGAAACATGGCGGAATCATACTTACTAAGCTTTGTGACGAAAATGGTGAAGACAATCCTTGAGTCTTCAAGGTGGAAGTTTCGGCCAAGCAAGAAGATGGAGAGAAGCTTCAAGTCTTCAAGTGTTCCAAGCTCCAAGGTTGTTTCCCTATCACCTCTTTTGATCCTTCAATGTGCTAGCAAAAATGGAGAAGATAAAAACAATTTTCTGCCCTTGTTGGAAGAAGCTCACGGCGTGCGTGAAAAAGAATGAGAGGAGAGTGAGTGACTTTTCAATTTTCTTGTTCTCTTTTGTTTCAAAAACGTGAGTTGCCAAATGAAAAGCAATGATAAGATATCAAATACCAAAATGAATTTTTTTAATTAAAAAACCCTTCAAAAACCGTGAAAGGTTTTCCCTCCAAAGGAAAATTCATCATATGCCATCATTATCTCACATTGAGAATATAGACAATGTATCATCCCATAAAGGTGACTAGATACATCCATCATCTATTCATGTCAAGTAATGAGATATCGCGATGTGATTTGCGGATTCCACCTATTTCAAAATACGAATGTGTCCGCAAACACTTTCGGGCCCAAATTCGCTAATTCCGAATTAACGAATTTCCGTCGCGACGAGAATTAAATAATTACGCCTAGCGGAATTATTATTCAGATCGCAAACGAATTAATTCCAAATTAATTCGTTTGCCCGAATTAAAATCCGATTTTAATTCCGCGTCGAAATCTAATTTCGTTTAATAATATATCGAATATATTATTTTATCGATTAATTCCAAATTAATCGATCTCTCTCTCTCTCTCCTAATAAGGCATTTTATCCAAGATAAAGTTTCTCCGTAATTAATCCAAGATTAATAAAGTTCGAATCAAACATCATAGGTGAATATTCAGGAAGCGACACAAGAGATCTCCGGATATGTTGGCAGTAAATACGGTCGTTGGATAATCCAAACACGTACGTACCTCGTACTACATTTTTACCGATTTACAAGACAAGGTTGGCTTCTAGCAAAGCGCCATGCCAACCCAATTCTCCAGAAATATTCTTACTGGAATATTAGATCTTTATCAAGCGTAGTATACCGTAGTATCGCGTACATCGATCCAGTATCGGACGATCACATGTTAGGCCTGGGGCTGGAAATGTGTCTGCCCCGTACGAAACATATATCGGATATCAAACAACTAGTCTCTTTAAATCGGACAATCCTGACCTGGTCATATTGTCCCGACGGTTGCAACCATTTTATAGAGTACTAGTTCTGTATCCTGCGTGATCATCATCTCCATATGTCTGAAGTGATACTTCCATCTTGACATCACATCCAGTACACTACGATTCCCGATAAACCCAGAAGAGGAGTACACAGAACCGGTTAAAGCCCCGAACCACCAAAACCAAAGTTTACCGATTATCGCAAGTACTAGCGATGCAAGTCTCAGGTTAATACCATATACACCTACCCTGATGCGGCCTCCCATAGACACGCAGACATACTACCAATGGGATTCCGCGGGGTCTGTCCAGAGCGAAGCTGTTTTCCGTACCATCGGTAAAACACAACCTCCTATCGCACTTGCATAAGTATCCAATACTTAAATATATGAGAACTATGCCGTTGTGCCATCACAACTCGCACAAGTGCAATACTAGTCTATTCCGCATTATCGATGTCCGATCTCGATAATACTCCGACTATGGATATTTAATGATTAAACCTTTTATATTGATACTGTCTCATATCATCTCAATACGGAACTAATCATATGGACTTTTGCCATCAATATATCAAAGTAAATAATTTACAAAACGGCAAAAGGCAATTTCAGATCACATAGTTAATTTTGTACAATAATACAATATCATTTACAAAACAGTGACGCTATGGGTCATAATGTCTAACAATCTCCCATTTGGCCTATAGCAGTCACTCAAGCATCTAATACCTGAACTATGTATATGTCGTTCAAACACTTGCTGAAGAACAGCCTTCGTCAGCAGATCTGTAATGTTGTCATCTGATGCGACCTTCTGGACTTTTACATCGCCATTATGTATAATCTCCCGAATCAGATGGTAACGCCGAAGAACATGCTTGGATCGTTGATGAGACCTTGGTTCCTTAGCTTTGTGCTATAGCCCCGTTATTGTCACAATACAATGGCACGGGCTCAACTGCTAACGGAACTATCCTAATCCGATTAGGAATTTTCGGATCCAAACTGCTCCTTTGCTGCTTCTGACGCAGCAATATACTCCGCTTCAGTTGTTGAATCGGCAACAGTATCTTGCTTGGAAGATTTCCAGCTCACTGCTCCGTTATTCAAACAAAAAATGTACCCCGATTGCGACTTGAAGTCGTCCTTGTCGGTTTGGAAACTTGCATCGGTGTACCCAGACACCTCAAGTTCTCCACCTCCATAAATTAAGAAAGCATCCTTAGTTCGTCTAAGATACTTAAGGATATTCTTAACTGCCATCCAGTGACCTTCACCTGGATCGGCCTGATAGCGACTGCACATGCTCAAAGCATATGACACATCAGGTCGCGTACATACCATGGCATACATGATCGATCCGACTACCGAGGCGAACGGTATCCGACTCATGTTATCTCTCTCTTCTATAGTCTTAGGACACATGTCCTTAGACAGAAGGATACCACGTGACATTGGCATCAATCCCTTCTTGGATTGATCCATGTTGAATCGCTTCAAACATCTATCATATGTACTCTGGGAGAGTCCAAGCAGCTTTCTAGATCTATCCCGGTAGATCTTTATTCCCAGAATAAAGGCTGCTTCTCCTAGATCTTTCATGGAGAATTTCAATGAAAGCCAAGCTTTCACCGACGTTAGCATGGGAATGTCATTGCCTATAAGCAATACGTCGTCGACATAAAGGACAATAAAAGTCAGTGCTCTCCCACTAACCTTCTTGTATACACAAGGGTCATCATCGTTTTGTACGAAATCATATTTTTTATAATCTCATCAAAACGCTAATTCCATGACCGTGATGCTTGCTTCAATCCATAAATGGATCGATTTAACTTATAAACCTTGTTTGCAAGTCTAGGTACGATAAAACCGTCAGGTTGTTGCATATAAACATCCTCCAAAAGGTTTCCGTTAAGGAAAGCGGTTTTAACGTCCATCTGCCATATCTCGTAATCGAAATATGCAGCTATTGCAAGCATTATCCGAATGGATTTAATCATGGCAACGGGTGAGAAAGTTTCGTCATAATCAATACCATATTGCTGACGATACCCTTTGCTACAAGCTTGGCTTTGTACGTTTGCACGTTGCCATCCATGTCGGTCTTCTTCTGAAGATCCATCTGCATCCAATAGGCTTTACGCCTTCTGGTGCATCAACCAGTGTCCAAACTTGTTGGCATACATGGAATCCATCTCGGACTTCATGGCATCTTGCCATAAAGCGGAATCAATATTCTGTATTGCTTCCTCATACATAGTCGGTTCATTATCCTCAATAAGATTAATATCTACATGAGGTGAGATCAGGAACCCATACCTCTCAGGTACCTTCCTGACTCTCTCCGACCTACGCGGTCCTTGTGTATATGAAGATTGTGGTACAGACTCATCCTGGATGGTCTGTTTATGTTCCGTCGTTGATTCATTGCCAGGAACAGTATCACTACGATTTTCATCGAGCTCCACTTTCCTCCCACTTACCACTGCATCTAGGAATTCCTTCTCAAGGAAAAATGCATGTAGAGCAACAAATACTTTGTTCTCTTGTGGGTGATAGAAGTAATATCCTTTGGTTTCCTTAGGATATCCCACGAAAAGGCATTTATCTGATTTGGGTTCTAGTTTGGTACCTTCCAAACGTTTAACATATGCCCAGCATCCCCCCAAATCTTCAGGAAAGAGAAACCTGGTCATATCTCATATGTGTCTGTTCAACAGACTTTGACGGAACCTTATTCAAAATAAGTACTGCACTGTTAATGCGTATCCCCAGAAGGATATGGGTAGCTCAGTGCGACTCATCATCGACCTTACCATGTCTAACAAGGTACGGTTTCTCTCCGTTCAGAGACACCGTTTAATTGCGGTGTTCCAGGAGGAGTCCACTGTAAAAGAATACCATTTTCTTTCAAGTAATCTTGAAAATCATAACTCAAGTATTCGCCACCACGGTCCGACCGTAATGTCTTAATACTCTTGCCTGTTTGTTTTTCTACTTCGTGTCGAAACTCTTTGA
>SKCR01021581.1:0-23246 GCA_019454045.1 Zanthoxylum bungeanum | reverse complement strand
TGATATTCTTTGATGAATATGTCCGGAGAACATGGGAAGACTTGGTGCTTTGCTAGGAGTCGACCTTGTCTCGTAAATCGGTAGAACGTAGTACTTGGTACGTACGTGATTCGGATACTCCGACGACCGTATTTACTGCCAGATTATCCGGGGATCTCATGGGTCGCTTCCCGATAATCCACCGATGACACACAACTCACACTCTTGAATAATCTGGGATTATAATAGAAGAGAAAAAAAAATTAATCTAGGATTAATAACGGAGATATTTTATCCGGGATAAAATGTCGTCTAAAGAGAGAGAACGATTAATTTGGAATTAATCGATGAATTAATATATTCGATATATTAAATGAAATTAGATTTCGACGCGGAATTAAAATTGGATTTTAATTCGGGCAAACGAGTGAATTTAGAATTAATTCGTTAGCGACGTAAATAATAATTTCGCCAGGCGCAATTATTTATTTAAATTCGATTGAATTAACGTCGCGACGTAAGCTCGGTATTTCGGAAATATCGAACCCGAACGCGTGAGTGCACGTGGGCCCATTTTCATTTGGAAACGTGTGGGGCCCACATGACACATGTCATTCTAATGTTTGCAGTAGATAGTGTACAATGCACTCAATGTTATTGCATGGAAATTGAGTGTTTGACACTCAAAGCCATTGCATGTTTTGTGTCATAAATTATTATTAATTTAATAAATTATGGCATAAATATAATTGATTTTTGGTAAATCATTTGTAATTAACATAACACAACTTCTTCTCTCTAAATTTCTCTCCTCTCTCAGGCCCATTTGAGCAAAGTGTTCACGGTTTGGAACCAGTTTGGGCGTGAGCTAAAGGGAAGCAAGAGTGGTTTCTCATGGTGAGAAATCAAGTGCTAGCACACTTACAAGTCTTGCGAAGGTGGTAGGGAGGTTTCCCCATGAGACGGGATCCATCCGACGAAGATTGGAGCTCCGTTTCTTCACTCAATTTTCTTTTTTTGTAGGCAGTGGGCTGCTGCAGTGGGCTTTCAAAGGCAGTGCGTTTTTGGGCTTGAATCGTCTCCAAATCGACATAACCGATCAATGTGAGTATTCCGCTACCTACGTTGGTGTATTCACGCATTATTTCATGTCTTGATTTGATCTTGGGACCTTAGAATAATACAACAAATATATTAAAGGGTTATCTATCCTCAAGGAAGATCGTGGACTATTGAGTCTAAGGTCTTAAACTTAAAATCCCTATGTCTAGTTCATTTTAAGTTCCCAGTTCAATTTTATTAATGGCCCGTTAATGAAAAAGCATTAAGATTAAGACTCAATAAATAAATCTTTAATTACCGAAACTAAAATTTAACCCCTTATAAATCGGTGATATTGGATTTCTTCACAACCCCAGATAACTGGCTTAGTTACGACACATATTTACGGGTAGTAAAAAAAACTTAATAAAATAAAAGATATAAAGTAAAATACTGAAAATTAAATACTGAAAATTAAATGCTGAAATGTAAATGCTGAAAGTAATGCTGAAATAAATTAAAGTAAACTGAAAAGTAATGCTGGAAGTAAATGCTGAAAGTAAATTACTGAAAAGTTAAATGCTGAAAGTAAATTACTGAAAGTAAATGCTGAAATTAAATACTGAAAAGTAATGCTGGAAAGTAAATGCTGAAAGTAAATTACTGAAAGTAAATGCTGAAAGTAATTACTGAAAGTAAATTGCTGAAAAGTAAAAGCTGAAAGTGAATTGCTGAAAAGTAAATGCTGAAAGTAAATAAAGTTACTGAAAGTAAATGCTAAAAGTAAGAACTGAAAATTAAAGAAAGAAATGTATTGTGCGTAAAAGTAAATTGCGGAAAGTAAAAACTGAACAGTAAAGAAATGAAACTGTGAAAGCGGAAATTAATTACTAAAAGCTATAAATAAACAAACAAGATACAATCTTCTTAGTATTCTTAAGGAATTCCTTAGAAGAAAGTATGAATTTTACAAATGAAATGGCTTTTTATTTATAGGCAAAATTTTGCCTCCATCAAATCATCCACCAAATCAATTATTAATTTCTCCACTAATTGCTCCACTAATTGATCCACTAATCTCTTATCATGTTTGGTGATGATTTGAAAATTTTTATTATTTATTTATTAGTTTATTTTTTGCCTTGAAAATGATTGAAAGTGACTTTAATAATTACACACAACACACTTCTGGATGGTTCATCAATTTCGGGCATGAAATATTTAGAATTCAAAATTATTTTGTCTTTCAAAGCTGTAGATATTTGAGTCTTCTTTAATCTGGAACTTGAATCAGCTCATCCGATATCGGAGTAAAAGTTACGCCCCAATTACGACAGATGCACAAAACTGGAATTTCCAAAACTGCACTACCTTAAAACGCCCTTTCAAGTTTTCAATCTCCAAAATTAATATGTCAAGTCCAATTTTTGCCCTTATTTGACCCAAATTTCGTCCTAAATGATTTCATTGTGTCCCAATATTATTTTATCTGACAAATAAACTAAAAACACATCAAAACGTTTATCAAACCCGAGAAACTAAACAAAACTATGAAGTAAAAGGGGCGGTAAATATTTATATATTTTCCGCTCATCAATTGCATCCGCAGAGAACCTAACTGATCCGTTTACAAAGACCTTGTCGGTTAATGTGTTTGAAGGTCTGACCGGCGTAAAAAAACACACGTATAACGCAAGCGCACGTATCGTTCAAGTAGTATAAAAATATCGATCCACGAGGACTTAATATCTAATCTATTAATTTTAGTAGGTCAAATGATTACTAGTATCTAATAGGTTGTTAGATTAATTTGAAATGGTGACGATTCTAAATTTAAAAACAAGTAAATAAAATTGTTCGAAAGTAGGTTTAAGAAAATTCAATATTAAAAACTATCTAGGGTTGTGATTTCTTCGAATATTTTTAAAGATGAAGTGGTTATCTTAAAGATGGGTAATATATTGATTTATTAACCTGGAACACTAAATTATGTAAAAGCCTCTTCGATGGTCAATACAAAATACACAGTTTAACCCAATTGAACTATATGTCTATGTCAACCAAATTATATGGATTCATTAAGTTTAAGTTCCAATTATGGCTACCCCCGCCCGACATGTATATGTCTATCCTGTAAGGAAATCTATTAAAGGGTTATCTATCCTCAAGGAAAATCGTGGGCTATTAAGTCTAAGGCTGAAACCTAAAATTCCTTTGTCCAGTTTATTTTAGATTTACGAGATCAATCTTATTAACGGCCAATTAACAAGACGCATTAAGCTTAAGACTAAAAGTAAACCTTTAATTACCCAAACTTTAAAATAACCCCTTATAAACCGGTTATATTGATTTCATCACAACCCCAGATAACTGGCTTAGTTACGATACATATTTACGGGTAGTAAGAACTTAAATAAAATAAAGACATAAAGTAAAATGCTGAAAAGTAAATTGCTGAAATGTAAAGACGGAAGTAAATGCTGAAATTAAATACTGAAAAATTAAATGCTGAAAATAAATGATGAAATAAATTACTGAAAAGTAAAAGCTGAAATTAAATTGATGGAAGTAAATTACTGAAAAGTAAAACTGAAAATTAAAGAAAGAAAAGTATTGTGCGTAAAAGTAAATTGTGCGAAAGTAAAAACTGAAAAGTAAAGAAAAGAAAGTGCGAAAACGGAAATTAATTACTAAAAGCTATAAATAAAACAAGATACAATCTTCTTAGTATTCTTAAGGAATTCCTTAGAAGAAAGTATGAATTTTACAAATGAAATGGCTTGGTATTTATAGGCAAAATTTTGCCTCCATCAAATCATCCACCAAATCAATTATTAATTGCTTCACTAATTGCTCCACTAATTGCTCCACCAAATCTATTATTAATTTCTCCACTAATCTATTATCATGTTTGGTGATGATTTGATAATTTTTATTATTTATTTATTAATTTATTTTTTTTCTTTGAAAATGATTGAAAGTGACTTTAATAATTACACACAACACACTTCTGGATGGTTCATCAATTTCGGGCAAGAAATCAACAGAATTAGAAATTATTTTGTCTTTTAAAGCTGTATATCTTTGAGTTTTCTTTAATCTGTAACTTGAATCAGCTCAATCCGATAACGGAGTAAAACGTTATGCCCAAAATATGACAGATGCGCAAAACTGGAATTTCCAAAACTGCATTTCGTCAAAAACGCACTTTCAAGTTTCCAATCTCCAAAATTAAAATATGAAGTCCAATAATTGCCCTTATTTGAACCATATTTTGTCCTAAATGATTTCATTGAGATTCGATATTATTTTATCTACAAAATAAACTAAAACATATCAAAACGTTCATCAAACCCGAGAGAAAACCCGAAGAAAAACTAAACAAAATATTAAGTTAAAATGGGCTGTAAATATGATCTTATTTTCGCTCATTCATACCCCTGTTAGACAGTAATGACCCATAGCGTCACTATTTTGTAAATGATATTGTATTATTGTACAAAATCAACTATGTAGTAATGAAATTGCCTTTTACCGTTTTGTAATTTATTTACGTTAATATATAAATGGTAAAAGTCCCTATGATTAGTTCCGGATTGTGATGATATGAGACAGTATCAATCCATAAAGGTTTAATCATTAAATATCCCTAGTCGTAGTATTATCGAGATTGGACATCGATAATGCGGAATAGACTAGTACTGCACTTGTGCATGTTGTGAGGGCACAACGGCATAGTTCTCATATATTTAAGTATTGGATACTTATGCAAGTGCGGTAGGAGGTGTGTTTTTACCGATGGTACGGAAAACAGCTTCGCTCTGGATAGACCCCGCGGAGTCCCATTGGTAGTATGTCTGCGTGTCTATGGGAGTCCGCTTCAGGGTAGGTGCATATGATCTTAACCTGAGATTTGCATCGCTAGTACTTACGACAATCGGTAAAATTTAGGTTTGGTGGTCCAGGGCTTTAACGAGTTCTGTGTATACCTCTTCTGGGTTTATCGAGAATCGTAGTGTACTGGGTGTGATGTCAAGATGGAAGTATCACTTCAGACATATGGAGATGATGATCGCGAGGGATACAGAACGAGTACTCTATAATGGTTGCAACCATCGGGATATATGACTAGGTCAGGATTATCCGATTCAAAGAGACTGGTTGCTTGATGTCCGATATGTGTATCGTACGGGGCAGACACATATCCAGCCCCAGGCCTTACATGTGATCATCCGATACTGGTTCGATATACACTATACTACGGTACTACGCCTGTTATAGATCTAATATTCCAGTAAGAATATTTCTAGAGAATTGGGTAGGCATGGCGTTTTGCTAGAAGCTAACCTTGTCTTGTAAATCGGTTAAAACGTAGTACTTGGTACGTACGTGTTCGAATAGTTCGACAACCGGATTTACTGCCAACATATCTAGAGGTCTTGGGTCGCTTCCCGAAGATTCACCGATGACGTATGATTCAAACTCGATTAATCTTGGATTAATTACGGAGAGACTTTATCTTGGATAAAGTACTATAAAAAGAGAGAGAACGATTAATTTAGAATTAATCGTAAATTATTATATTCGATATAATAATCGGAATTCGATTTCGACGCGAAATTGAAATTAGATTTTAATTCGGGCAAACGAGTTAATTTAGAATTAATTCGTTAGCGACGTAAATAATAATTTCGCTAGGCGCAATTATTTATTTAAATTCGATTTAATTAACGTCGCGACGTAAGCTCGGTATTTCGGAAATATCGAACCCGAACGCGTGAGTGCACGTGGGCCCATTTCATTTGGAAACGTGTGGGGCCCACATGACACTTGTCATTATTTGCATTATTTAACAAGATGCAATGCATGAAGATAGTGTACAAAGCACTCAAGGGTATAATGCATGGAAATTGAGTGTTAGACACTCTAAGTCTTTGCATGGTTTGTGTCATATTTATATTATTATTTAATATAATTATGACATAAATATAAATTGATTTTTGAGACAAAATCAAAACACTTCTCTCCCTCTCTAATTACCGAAACTGTGACAGTTTCTTGGCTCTCCATTTTTCAGTTTTTGTTGCAAAAGCTTGAAGAATTTGTGTTTGTTTGGAAACATAAAGAACACATCTTTGGCTAGCACCTCAAGGGATCATACAAGGTGTTATGGGAAACTCATCTTAGAGCTTGGAAGGATCAACTTAAGCTTGGAGCTTCTCTTTACTGCTTGGCCGAATTCCCCACTGCACAAAGGAGCAATTTTCGCTTCATCCATTGCATCCACATTTGGTTTTTGTGAGTATTGTATTGTTCCGCCATTACTTCAATCTAGTTCATTCTTTATATATCTTGCTTGTTTTTTGATCTTGGGATATGGTTATTAGATTTCCAACAATGGTATCAGTGAGCCTAAAAATGCATGCAAATATATTAGGATGTTATTTGGGGAAAATTTTTGAAGCATGATTTGATGAGTTTGCTTGATTAAATATGCTTAGATGTATGTTAAATGGATTATACATCATTTTTTCAACCCCATGATTAAACTAGATGATCAATTTATGGAAAATGAATTGGTTAATTTTTCCAACCCCAAAGTGGCTTGGCCGAATACATGCCAAGCATGAGGACTAAATGATTTTTTAATTTTTAAGACATTGGATGACTTGAAATAATATGGAGATGATATTTGTGACTGATTGGATTGGAAAAAACGAACGGAACCAATTATCACCTTGCCGAATGCTTGATGATTAATGATTAGGGAACTTGATTTTTTAAATTTTAAATAATTGGACATGTATTTAAGATAAAAAATGATAATAGATTAATTGCTATTTTTGGGAATATTGATTTAAAGGACCATCATGAAAAACATTTAATTAATAGTTATAAAATTTGGAATTTTCCAAATTTAATAAATGGGCTTTTATGTTTAATTGGGCCTTATGGGCTTGATATTGATTTAAGGCAAATGAGGGTGATTCCTTATTGGGCTTGGAAATTGGGTTTGACCCACATTGACCAAGGCCCAAGCCTAATGAAATCAATAGAAAGCCCATCGGACTTTAATTAAACGGACATTAGATGTTAGTTGGGCTTTGAGACCCAAAAGTACTAGATTTGGAATCTAAGTTATAAAAGCACAATAAAAGTGTATATATTTAATTTAGAATTAAATAAAAGGATTAGTATTGAATACGACTTGAATTGGATTTAACGAGTAGTTCGATATAATTCGTGAATTCATACCATATGTATTTATTCACAAAACGAGTTGGACTCGCACAAATGCAAACAATTGTTTGAACATTGTATTGTCACCTAATTAAAGACTAATTAATTGGATTTGATTGGTTGTATAACATGCCTTGAATGAATGAATGAATGTGGATGTGTTGTATGAATAGTGCATATCGGATGGATATTAGAAGGGAAGGGTAATTTTAGAAATTATTGTAAATTTGGAATTTATAAATTGGACCTGCGTGTCCAGCCTTATCTCTTTATCTCTTTGTATTCTCTTCTCACCTAATTCCCCTCAATGTAAATGAGGTTTCTCTTATTGTATTATGTAATTGGGTAGAAGTAGAATAGTGCTAGCGGGGGAGAGGAAAGGGAGTGATTTGTTTCTAGGAACAAGTTGTTTAAATATCCATCCGCATATCACTATTACTTTACTTTACGCGCTTTATGATGTTTTAGAAGCATGCTTAAGGGTGTATGATGATGAGAGACCTAACAAAGATAAATTAATTGGTTGCCAATTACGCGAAAAATCCCTCAAACAATATTAAGCGATTTTCCTTCCGTTGAATGATTCTTTCTCAAGATCCGAAATTGGCATTGGTTTGTTGGCCAAAGTCAAGACCTTTGTCAATTGAGGATGTGTTTGAATCATGAGAGTTTTGTTACACATCGGTGTCCTGTCCAAGTTGTGATTTGTTGGCCAAAGTCAAGATCACTTCTTGTCCATCGACATTGATTACGAAACTTTCCTTGTCAATGGGTCCCGCTTAACTGGAATCATTAGGTTTGTTGTGCCAAAGCCAAGGCTTAGTTGATTCAGAGGAAATGGTTAGGAAAATGTATTGGATACATTGACGTATGTATTAGATATATATGTTTTGGACTTGGATGTCCACCTACCGGATCTAGGAATTGGATGGGATCCAATTGATCTTCGAGATCTACCTAGTTAAATATCATACAACTTGTTGGCCAAAGTCAAGGTTGTGTGTTATTTAACGGGATCCTAGCCCACTAGGAAATTGGATTTCCCGAGTACTCAACAGAGGGTTAGAGACTTGTAGAAAATAGTGGGAGGCTAGTATTGAGTTTGCAATTTCATTCAGATACTTAGCTTTACGCGCTTACAAAATTTATTTCGTCAATTTTTAACATTAGTTGGACTAATAAAATGTTATTTTTTTTTATGTAACAGTTAGACTGTACCCACATATCGTTAACTAGATAATTAGATTATCGTAGTTAAGATGGCAAACAAGGGAAATGTCCGTGACATCATCATGGGTGATAATATGTTCAAGGGGACCAACTTCGCCGACTGGGAAATGAACCTAAGGATAGTCCTTGGGGCGGAGAGGATACTGTATACGATACAAAGACCTCTCGGGCCTAAGCCCACTGAGCCACTTGAGCTGGAGTTATGGAAAACTCACAGTGATGATAGTGACACGGCTCAGTCGATCATGCTTGCTTCAATGACTCAACACTTTCGTCGCCAAAATAGGGACTTGGATCCTTATAATATGATGGCAAGATTGCAAGATCTTCACCGCACTAATAAGCGGATGGCAAGGTACGAGTTAGTGAAGAAAATCTTTCGCTCCCGTATGACTGATGGTAGTTCTGTTGAGGTCCATGGGACTCAAATGATAGCCGATCTTGATGAATTGGCTAATATGGGTATAGTCTTAGAGCTGAGCTGGCTATAGATGTAATTTTACAGTCACTACCCGATACTTGGAAACAGATTGTCATCAACTATAAATTGATGAATTCGGATGATACTCTTGGAGAGTTACTGTCGATTCTCAAGGAGTCAGAGAAAGAACTTCTGAAAGGCAACAAGCGCGAGGCGCACTTTGCAACAACATCTCAAACGCCGAAAGCTGGGCTCAAGGCAACTGGGGGTGTTAAGAAGAAAAAGCATAAGAACAAAGGCAAGGCCAAGTCAACAAAGGCTTCTGGGAAGCCAAGGGACAAGTCTCAAGATGTTTGCCTGAAATGCGGCAAGAGAGGTCACTGGAAGCGTGACTGCCGCATGAACAAGGGACATAAGGAGGACATACAGGCGGGCAAGGCTCCGGCCTCAGGTATGTTTGTTATTGAGATAAATATGACTACTTCAGTCTTAATAAAAATTGGATTTTTGATTCTGGCTGTGGTTCTCATATTTGTACTGATGTGCAGGATCTGCATGATAGCAGGAGACTGGCTTCGGGGGAGGTAGATCTACGAGTTGGAAATGGAACTTCTGTTGCTGTTGTGTTTTGGCCTAGGCACTTTTGTTTTGGAACTGCCCTCGGGGCATGTACTTAAACTAAATGACTGTTATTTTGTTCCTAGTTTAACTAGGAATATTATTTCTGTATCTTTGTTAACCCAAATAGGGTACACTTTTGTATTTAAAAACACCAGGTGTTATTTATATATGAATGATGCAGAAATTTGCAGTGCTGATGCAAATAATGGTCTTTATATTTTGAATATAAATGAATCTCCAAAATGTAAAATAACAAACAAAAGGCTCAAAAAATGAGTAATCCAAAGAAGAAACTTATTTGTGGCATTGTCGTCTGGGACACATCAACAAGACTCGCATATCCACACTTTCGAAGAGTGGGTACTTGGACGGATTTGATCCAAATTCATATGACGTCTGCGAATCTTGTTTATTAGGCAAAATGCCTAAATCACCTTTTAGTGGTAAAGGTGAACGCGCCACTGAACTGTTAGCCCTCGTTCATAGTGACGTTTGTGGGCCCATGTCTAGCCAGGCTAGAGGTGGATATCGATACTTCGTAACCTTTACGGATGATGCATCACGTTATGGTTATGTGTATCTAATGATGCACAAGTCGGAAACTTTTGAGAAATTCAAAGAGTTTCGACACGAAGTTGAAAAACAAACAGGCAAGAGTATTAAAAACATTACGGTCGGACCGTGGTGGCGAATACTTAAGTAATGAGTTTCAAGATTACTTGAAAGAATATGGTATTCTTTCACAATGGACTCCTCCTGGAACACCACAATTAAATGGTGTGTCTGAACGGAGAAACCGTACCTGCTTGATATGGTAAGGTCGATGATGAGTCGCACTGAGCTGCCTATATCCTTCTGGGGACATGCATTAGAAAGTGCAATTCTTATTTTGAATAGGGTTCCGTCAAAGTCTGTTGAACAACAGACCTCCGTATGAGATATGGACAGGAAAGAAACCAGGTTTCTCATTCCTGAAGATTTGGGGTTGCTGGGCATACGTCAAACGTTTGGAAGGTACCAAACTTGAACCCAAATCAGATAAATGCCTATTTGTTGGATATCCTAAGGAAACCAAAGGATATTACTTCTATAACCCAAAAGAGAACAAAGTATTTGTTGCTCTACATGCGGTTTTCCTTGAGAAGGAATTCCTAAATGCAGTGTTTAGTGGGAGGAAAGTAGAACTAGATGAAAGTCGTAGTGATACTGTTCCTGGCATTGAATCAAGAACGGAACATGAACAGTCCATCCAGGATGAGACTGAACCACAATCTTCAGTTACACAAGGACTACGTAGGTCGGAAAGAGTCAGGGTAATACCTGAGAGGTATGGATTCCTGATCTCACCTCATGTAGATATTAATCTTATTGAGGATACTGAACTGGCTACGTATGAGGAAGCGATACAAGGTATCGAATCCACTTTATGGCAAGAAGCCATGAAGGCCGAAATGGATTCCATGTATACCAACCAAGTTTGGACACTGGTTGATGCACCAGAAGGCGTAAAGCCTATTGGATGCAAATGGGTCTTCAAAAAGAAGACAGACATGGATGGCAACGTACAAACGTACAAAGCTAGGCTCGTAGCGAAGGGGTATCGTCAACAACTTGGAGTTGATTATGACGAAACTTTCTCACCCGTTGCCATGATTAAATCCATTCGGATAATGCTTGCAATAGCTGCATATTACGATTACGAAATATGGCAGATGGACGTTAAAACCGCTTTCCTTAACGGAAACCTGTTGGAGGATGTTTATATGCAACAACCTGACGGTTTTATCGCACCAAGACTTGCAAACAAGGTTTGTAAGTTAAATCGGTCCATTTATGGACTGAAGCAAGCATCGAGGTCATGGAACCAACGTTTTGATGAGGTCATAAAAGAATATGATTTCATTCAAAACGTAGATGATCCTTGTGTATATAAGAAGGTTAGTGGGAGTGCACTGACTTTTATTGTCCTTTATGTCGACGATGTATTGCTTATAGGCAATGACATTCCCATGTTAACGTCGGTGAAAGCTTGGCTTTCATTGAAATTCTCATGATGAAAGATCTGGGAGAAGCAGCTTTTATTCTAGGAATAAAGATCTACCGGGATAGATCTAGAAGGCTACTTGGACTCTCCCAGAGTACATATATTGATAAAGTGTTGAAGAGATTCAACATGGATCAGTCCAAGAAGGGACTGTTGCCAACATCACATGGCGTCTTTCTATCTAGGGACATGTGTCCTAAAACACAAGATGAGAGAGACAACATGAGTCGGACTCCGTTCGCCTCGGCAGTCGGATCGATCATGTATGCCATGATATGTACACGACCTGATGTGTCCTATGCTTTGAGCATGTGCAGTCGATATCAGGCCGATCCAGGACAGGATCACTGGATGGCGGTTAAGAATATCCTTAGGTATCTTAAAAGAACTAAGGATGTTTTCTTAATCTATGGAGATGGAGAACTTGAGGTATCTGGGTATACCGATGCAAGTTTCCAAACCGACAGAGACGACTTCAAGTCGCAAAACGGGTACATATTTTGCTTGAATAACGGGAGCAGTGAGCTGGAAATCTTCCAAGCAAGATACTGTTGCCGATTCAACAACTGAAGCGGAGTATATTGCAGCAGCTGAAGCAGCAAAAGAGGCAGTTTGGATCCGAAAATTCCTAATTGGATTAGGAGTAGTTCCGTTAGCAGCTGAGCCCGTTCCATTGTATTGTGACAATAGCGGGGCGGGGCTATAGCACAGGCTAAGGAACCAAGGTCTCATCAACGATATCCAAACATGTTCTTCGACGATTCCATCTGATTCGAGAGATCATACATCGTGGCGATGTGAAGATCGAGAAGATCGCATCAGAGGATAATATTGCAGATCCGCTGACGAAGGCTATTCCTCGGGAAAAGTTTGAGCGACATGTACATAGTTCAGGTATTAGATGCTTGAGTGACTGGCTATAGGCCAAGTGGGAGATTGTTAGACAGTAATGACCATAGCGTCACTATTTTGTAAATGATATTGTATTATTGTACAAATTAACTATGTAGTAATGAAATTGCCTTTTACCGTTTTGTAATTTATTTACGTTATATATAAATGGTAAAAGTCCCTATGATTAGTTCCGGATTGTGATGATATGAGACAGTATCAATCCATAAAGGTTTAATCATTAAATATCCCTAGTCGTAGTATTATCGAGATTGGACATCGATAATGCGGAATAGACTAGTACTGCACTTGTGCATGTTGTGAGGGCACAACGGCATAGTTCTCATATATTTAAGTATTGGATACTTATGCAAGTGCGGTAGGAGGTTGTGTTTTACCGATGGTACGGAAAACAGCTTCGCTCTGGATAGACCCCGCGGAGTCCCATTGGTAGTATGTCTGCGTGTCTATGGGAGTCCGCTTCAGGGTAGGTGCATATGATCTTAACCTGAGATTTGCATCGCTAGTACTTACGACAATCGGTAAAATTTAGGTTTGGTGGTCCAGGGCTTTAACGAGTTCTGTGTATACCTCTTCTGGGTTTATCGAGAATCGTAGTGTACTGGGTGTGATGTCAAGATGGAAGTATCACTTCAGACATATGGAGATGATGATCGCGAGGGATACAGAACAAGTACTCTATAATGGTTGCAACCATCGGGATAATATGACTAGGTCAGGATTATCCGATTCAAAGAGACTGGTTGCTTGATGTCCGATATGTGTATCGTACGGGGCAGACACATATCCAGCCCCAGGCCTTACATGTGATCATCCGATACTGGTTCGATATACACTATACTACGGTATACTACGCCTGTTATAGATCTAATATTCCAGTAAGAATATTTCTAGAGAATTGGGTAGGCATGGCGTTTTGCTAGAAGCTAACCTTGTCTTGTAAATCGGTAAAAACGTAGTACTTGGTACGTACGTGTTCGAATAGTTCGACAACCGGATTTACTGCCAACATATCTAGAGGTCTCTTGGGTCGCTTCCCGAAGATTCACCGATGACGTATGATTCAAACTCGATTAATCTTGGATTAATTACGGAGAGACTTTATCTTGGATAAAGTACTATAAAAAGAGAGAGAACGATTAATTTAGAATTAATCGTAAAATTATTATATTCGATATAATAATCGGAATTCGATTTCGACGCGAAATTGAAATTAGATTTTAATTCGGGCAAACGAGTTAATTTAGAATTAATTCGTTAGCGACGTAAATAATAATTTCGCTAGGCGCAATTATTTATTTAATTCGATTTAATTAACGTCGCGACGTAAGCTCGATATTTCGGAAATATCGAACCCGAACGCGTGAGTGCACGTGGGCCCACTTTCATTTGGAAACGTGTGGGGCCCACATGACACTTGTCATTATTTGCATTATTTAAAAAGATGCAATGCATGAAGATAGTGTACAAAGCACTCAAGGGTAATGCATGGAAATTGAGTGTTAGACACTCTAAGTCTTTGCATGGTTTGTATCATATTTATATTATTATTTTATATAATTATGACATAAATATAAATTGATTTTTGAGACAAAATCAAACACTTCTCTCCCTCTCTAATTACCGAAACTGTGACAGTTTCTTGGCTCTCCATTTTTCAGGTTTTTGTTGCAAAAGCTTGAAGAATTTGTGTTTGTTTGGAACATAAAGAACACATCTTTGGCTAGCACCATCAAGGGATCATACAAGGTGTTATGGGAAACTCATCTTAGAGCTTGGAAGGATCAACTAAGCTTGGAGCTTCTCTTTACTGCTTGGCCGAATTCCCCCACTGCACAAAGGAGCAATTTTCGCTTCATCCATTGCATCCACATTTGGTTTTGTGAGTATTGTTTCCGCCATTACTTCAATCTAGTTCATTCTTATATATATCTTGCTTGTTTTGATCTTGGGAATGGTTATTAGATTTCCAACAACCCCCAATCCTAACATCTTTGCTAGTCCTCGAGCAAAACCATAAAAATAAATATAAGAAACAATTAAAATAAATTTAAGCCATTTCGTAGGGATCATGGTTGCATTTTAGCATATGCAACAAGCCTTTAAACCCCTAGGTTTCCCTAGTGGACGAGTTCTTAGTTCGTGCGGGCTTACAGCACGAACCCCACAAACGTTTATTACAAAAGTCAAAAGTCGTTGAAAAACTAATGCACACAAAAGTTAAAAAGACCAAGAGAAAAAGAGAATAAAGAAGTTAGTGACTAATCAAGTGCAACTTCTACTCAAATCTAGTTGGTTTTGTTTCTTTCTAAATTCCACCGATAAGTAAATTCTCCGATTATTTTTACTATTCTCCTTAACATAGTCGACAAAATATTTATCATCAACTCATTTTTGCCCACAACAGTCAAAGTGTGTAGTTGATAAGAGAGTAATATTTTTGTCCTAAAGTTCTATCAGATTTCACACATTTTTGTAGCAATGGATAATTTTTCTGATTTTTCTGATTTTTTTTCTTTGATTTTTCTCTATTTTTTTTATTTATATACAATATCTTACATCTATGTAGCGAGTGTTGGGTCAGGTGGCTCCAAACCAGTTTGCTTTAGGGCACCAGGTGTTAAGACACCCCTACGGACTTAATTCATCAGACTTCAAATATATATTTTGGAGCATCTTTGATCCATGTAGCGAGCTTTGGGCCAGTGACTCCAAACCAGTTGGTTTTAGGGACACTAGGTGTTAAAAAACACCCTTACAGACTTAATAACTCGGATCTCGGATTTTTTTATTTTTTTATTTTTTTTTTACTCCATTGCTTTTCGAGATGCTTTCCTCCAATTAAAACTAGAGCACTGAATATTACAAACTTTTCAATTTTAGCTAATGTCTGTTATGTACTATATATGTTGATAATATCTGTCAACTGAGCATATGAAGATTCATTTTAGTCAGAGAGGGAAACTCCTTACTCAGCTATCTCTTACCAATTTCACCTTTCTTTTTAGTCAAAATAAAAACAAAAAATACAAAATATTTTTGTAATTTTGAAAAAATTTCAATTTTTTTGTTATTTTTCGAAAACTTTTGGACTAAAAATAAAAACAACACACAAACTAAAAAACAATGGTACTGATCAACTTTATCCTCCCCCAAACCTAAATGAGACATTGTCCCAAATGTCTTAAAAAGTAGAAGAAGAGTTTAGAAAATAATACCTCGTGAGCTTGAAATTCTATAGGAATTAAAGGTTAAGATCCAGATTAATCCTACGCCTCTTACCACGATCGTCTTCAGACAAATTTCTTTGAAAAATGATAGGGTCAACTCGTGGTTCATAGGCTATGAGTTGGTCTATTAGATCCGGAGCAGTTCTGGTAGTAAAGAGGAGTTCTTTCAACGGTTTTGACACGAACCCATTTCTCCGGGCATCATCAAGAAACACATAAAGAAAATCATAAAATCCATCAATGTTGTATAGCCCAATTGGTTTCTGGTGTATGTTCAGGTTCGCCCAAGATAGCACAATAAAAATTTCCTCCAATGTACCCAAGCCACCTGGCAAAACAAAAAAAGCATCAACACGGTTAATCATTTATACCAACGTTCAGACATACCTGGCACGATCAGTTCCTCTCCATTTGATGGTTCAATAAGATTTGCTTCTTCCAAGGGTTTTGGGATGATTCCCAAAACGTGACTGCCTCCTTCCTGTACAGCTTTTGAAACGATCCCCATAAGTCCAAGATTACCTCCGCCATATACTAAGTGCATATTCTTTGCAGCTAAGACTCGACCCAATTCTTGTGCTGCTTCTACGTGTTGTGGTTTAGTACCAACACTACTACCGCAAAACGCACATATGTTTTCAACTCGTCTTCTTGAAGTGGCTTCCATGTTTTACTCAGGATGTCTTCAAAAGTGCAATGATGAGTTGAATTTATAAAACCTAAACAGGGTGAGTAATAATAGCACAAGTAGCTTCCAAATGATGATTATTAGTTAACAGTAAAATAAATCGTGATAGTCAAAAAGGTCTGGATCCTGTCGGAGGAAATAAAAGAAAACAACAAAATAATTTACAATTATTAGGAAAATACAAAAAGATATAATATTTACAAGAAAAGTAACGGCTTGATTGACATCTATGCATCAGGGACAAGCTTCTCATCCAATTTTCTTATAAACTGGCAAACAGTGTCTTTTTGAGTCAGATTCCCAAGACTTAACTGTTGTCTTTCTTTTTGGAATTGTGTATGTAAATTGCGAATGGCTTTGTGAACATATCCAATGGGATGCGTCTCAAGAGTTGAAGATATATCATCTAAAGACTCCTTACTCAAGCCATCCCTAATGAATTTAATTTTGTCTTCGCGATTATCAGACACCATTCCTAAATAACGACAACAAATATTGCAATTCCAGCGTGCACATTTGTAACAAACACTCATTTTATTAGCTCTACGTTTCTTTACATATGTGTTTCTCCCAAAACCAGGCAGATGTGAAATAAAAGAGTCAGAAGACTCACCTGCCAATCGAACTCATGCTTCAATTAACGAACGAATGTCAGTAGGAATACATTTGATCATCAGTAATCTCATCCATTCTAAGCGAGCTTTGTAAACTTTCATCAGAGATGTTTGAGGCAGAGAAGGAAATTGCTTGTGAAGATTGGCGAGAGCTTCTTCCATCCTGAATGTCTTAATCTGCAAAAACTAAACACACCAAATTTAAATCACACCAAATCACAATATATACAAAAATTACATGGGTTGCCTCCCTGCGAGCGCTAAGTTTAACATCGACAGCTAGACGTGACTTTTCGAACGTTAAGTTGGATTTGAAAGTGTGACACTTTCTTTTTGTCGCTCAAATGATTCTCCCCAGAAGTGCTTGACACGCTTGTTTTTAACCTTGAAAGTTTTGTTGGAGTCAGGATCATGTATCTCAATGGCTCTGTCTTGGAAAACCTTGGTGATCACAAATGGACCTGACCACCATGATTTTAGCTTCCATGGGAATAATTTCTCCCTTGATTTGTTTAAAAGTACCTTCTGCCCTGGTTCCAATTGTATACGCACTAATTTCTCATCTTGTATTTTCCTTGCCTTTTCATTGTACAATTTGGCATCCTCAAAAAAGCTGTATGTGAAATTCCTCCAATTCGTTGAGCTGGTGGAACTTTTTCTCTTTTGTTGCTTTTAGTACAAGAATTGGCTTCTTCATTATGCAATGCGCTTTATCTTCAAGCTCCACAGACAATTGACGTGTTTTAAGTTTGTCAATAGAAATCTGCATTGCATTGCAGTTCTGAATGGTACTGTGTATCACATCAAGTCTGAAACATTCCTCCTTCTTTTCATCTTCTGGGAAATTCATGGCCTTGAAAATATTGAATGTTACTTCTTGGACCTGGACCCTCATGGTTAATTCTCTTTTTTGTACATCAATAATGGTTCGACCTGTATCCAAGAATGGTCTCCCGAGAATGATCGGCACGTCTTCGTCTTCCTCCATATCAAGGACAATAAAATCTGCTGGGAAAATGAATTTGTCAACCTTGACCAGCACATCCTCAACTGCGCCTCTTGGAAATACGAGCGTTCTATCAGCAAGTTGTAGTGAGACTGAAGTTGGCATTATTTCTCCAATCTGTAATTTCCTGAAAATAGAGAAAAACATCAAGTTAACACTCGCACCTAGATCACACAGAGCCTTACCAAAATCATGTTCTCCTATGGTGCAAGGAACAGTGAAACTGCCAGGATCTTTCAACTTTGGGGGAAGTTTTCTCTGAGTGATAGCACTGCATTCTTCTGATAATGCTACTATCTCATAATCTCTCAATCTCCGCTTTCGTGAAAGAATGTCTTTCATGAATTTGGCATAGCTGGGCATTTGTTCCAACGCTTCTGCAATTGGAATGTTGATATGTAGCTTTTTGAAGATTTCCAGGAACTAAGAAAACTGCTTGTCTAATTTGTTCTTCTGAAGACGTCGTTAAGGAAAATGTGGAGGTGGAATGATCTGTTTATTGGTTAAAATCTAGGTTCCAAGATTAAACAAGCAATGAAAATAATGCGTGAATACACCAACGGAGATAGCGGAATACTCACATCGATCGTTTGAGTCGATTTGAAGACGCACTGCCCTTCACACCAAACTGCTGGCAGTCCACTGTCTCCATATTTCGGTTTTGAGCTGAGAAAACGGAGCTCCGAGCTTCGTCGAACGGATCCCGGCTCATGGGTGAACCTCCCTACCACCTTCGCAAGACTCGTAAGTGTGCTAGCACTTGAATTTTCACCATGAAAACCCACTCTTGCTTCCCTTAAAGCTCACGTTTTTCTGGTTCAAAACCAGTGAAGAAAATGTTTCTGGTTTGCGTGAGAGGAAGAGAGAATAATGGTGAGAGAGAGAGATGAAAATTGTGTTAAGTTATCACAAAAGTTGTAAATCATTTGTTTATATATTTTCAAAAAATATTAAATGATTTACCAATTCATTTTAACTTTTAAAAAGTCAAATAAATTGAATGTAATAAGCTTGAGTGTTCCACACTCCAATATCAATGTCCATCAAGTCATATCAACTTTAATAAAGTGACATGTTGAGTGTCTTTCACTCAATCCATTAATCAAATCAATCAATCACTCAAAATGACTTTTGATTTGACGCTTGATGTGACTATTGATTGACGCTTGATGTGACTTGCGTCGCCGCACTCGAATTCGAAATACGAATGCGCTCGCAATCACACTCGGGCTCGGGTTCGTTAATTCCAAATTAACGATTTTTCCGTCGCGTCGTAATTAGATGATTACGCCTAGCGAATTCACTATTCACGTCGCTAACGAATTAATTCTAAATTAATTCGTTCGCCCGAATTAAAATCTAATTTTAATTCCGCGTCGAAATCTAATTTCATTTAATATATCGAATATATTAATTCAATCGATTAATTCCAAATTAATCGTTATCTCTCTCTTTACGATATTTTATCCTAGATAAAATATCTCGTAATTAATCCTAGATTCATTTTCTCTCTCTTCTATTATAATCCCAGATTATTCAAGAGTGCGAGTTGTGCGTCATCGGTGGATTATCGGGAAGCGACCCATGAGATCCCCGGATAAGTTGACAGTAAAACGGTCGTCGGAGTATCCGAATCACGTACGTACCAAGTACTACGTTCTACCGATTTACGAGACAAGGTCGACTCCTAGCAAAGCACCAAGTCTTCCCAATTCTCCGGACATATCCATTTAAGAATATTAAGATCTGTATCAAGCGTAGCATACAATTGTATTGTGCATATCGGCCCAGTATCGGATAGTCACGTGCTAGGCCTGGGGCTGGATAAGTGTCTGCCCCGTACGAAGCACAGGTCGGATGTCTGGTAACTAGTCTCTATAATCGGATATACATGACCTTGTCATAATATCCCGATGGCCGCGCAGCACTTAAGAGCACTAATACCGTATCCTGCGTGACATCATCTCCATATGACTGGAGTGATACTTCCGTCTTGACATCACATCCAATACACTACGACTCTCTGATAAACCAGAAGTGTGTACGCGCAGAACCGGTTAAAGCCATGTACCACCAATACCAAAGTCTATCGATTATCGTAAGTATTAACGATGTAAGTCTCAGGTTAAGACCATACACACCTACCCTGATTTCGGCCTCCCATAGACCATAGTCATAATACCAATGGGATTCCGAGAGGTCTATCCAGAGCGAAGCTGTTCCCGTACCATCGGTGAAACACGACCTCCTATCGCACTTGCATAAGTCTCCAACACTTATATATATGAGAACTATGCCGTTGTGCCCTCACAACGCGCACAAGTGCAATACTAGCCTATTCCGCATTATTGATGTCCAGTCTCGATAATACTCCGGCTAGGGATAATTAATGATTAATCCTTCGTGGACTGATACTGTCTCATATCATCTCAATCCAGGAACTAATCATATGGACCTCTCTTCATTTATACATTTATGGTGATCTAATCACTAATGATGAGAGTGCAATTTCCTTGTCATATAGTTAATTTGCTACAACAACACAATGATCTGTGCAAATAGTGACGCTATGGGTCATTTTGTCCAACAATCTCCCACTTGGCACATAGCCAGTCACTCAAGTGTCCCACACCCGAACTATGTACGGTTCACAAATTGCTGAGGAAAGGTTTTCGTCAGCGGATTTGTTTAATTATCGTCTGACGCGATTTACACGATCATAACATCGCCACGATGTATGATCCGAACGAATCAGATGATATAGAAGTATATATCTGGATCGTCGATGAGACCTTTAATTCCTTAGCCTGTGGACGCCTATCTCAGCCGCTAACAGAACTATATCTAATCTAATTAGATTTATTTTCGACCCAAATGGCTTCTATTGCTGCCTCAGCTGCAGCAGCAATAATCCGCATTTGTTGTTTATTCGGCATAAGTTCTGTCCCGTTATGCAAACTTTATAGTACCGTAGTATTTAATTGTTTGGAAACTTGCAGCAGTGATCCCAGTCACTTTAAGTTCTCATTATCCATAGTTTAAGACAACATCTTTAGTTCTCTAAGATACTAACAGATGTTCTTAACTTCAATCCAGTGACTATCACTTGGATTGACTCGTGATTGTGACTCCATAGGCTCGAAGCGTATGAGACACCAATACAAGTACATTTTAAATGTACAATTTCCCAGAGAGTGTTAACAACTCCAAATCTATCCCAGTAGATCTTTATTCTTTGAATAAAGGTTGTTAGTCCCCAGAATTCTACGGAGAATTTCTATTGAAAGAATATCTATGAAAGCCAAGCTTTTACCAATTGTTTTATGGGAATTTCACTGTCAGTGCGCTCCCACTAACCTCCTTATATACACAAGAATCATTTCGTTTGAATTAAATCATAAACCATTATGATTACATCAAAACGTCAGTTCCAAGAACCTTATGCTTGCTTCAATCCAAACATGGATCGAATAACCCGCAAACCTTGTTTGTCGGTTATACAAAATCGTCAGGATGTTGTAAACATCCTCCAAAAGGTTTCCTTTTAAGGAAAGCGATTTTGATCTGTAACTGACACATTTCATGAATGAAATACGCAGTTATCAACAAGCATCTTCAAAATGGATTTACCATGGCAACAGGTAAAAGGTTGAACCGTTATTAACACAATGTTGATAACGATACCTTTCCGTCAAAAGCCCAGTTTTGTATGTCGGTATGTTGCCTTCCATGTATGTCTTCCTTGAAGACATTAATGTACCAATAGGCACAATGCTTTGTGGTACAACAATTAGTATCCAAAATAGTTGTTATACATGGAATCCATTTCGGACTCATGGCACTTTGCCATAATAGGGAGTCGATCCCTCGTATCACTTCCTCAAAACGTAGTCGGTGGATAAACCTTCATAAGATTGACATCTTTATGAGGTTAGATCAGAAACTTATACCCTAGGTATTTTCTGACTCTATCCGATCTACGAAATTCTGTGTGTATTTGAAGATTAATGGTATAGGTTCATCATAGATGAACTATTGTGTTCCATTAAGGACTTCGTGCCTTGAACAGTATTACTCCTATTTTCATCGAGTATCACAATCCTCCCACTGACCACTGCATATCGATATTCCTCTCAGGAAAACTGCATGGTGAGCAACAATCATATTGTTCTCATGTGAGATTTATAAGTACTATACTTAAGGTTTCCCTTAGGATAACCTATATAGGCACTGTTCGAATTTGGGTCTTTCAGTTTGGTATCATCCAAACGTTATGCCTGGCATATCCAAATTATCAGGAATGAGAAACCTGGTTTCTTCCCTGTTCATATCCTTTATGACATCTGTCAAACAGATTTATATGGAACCTTATTCTAAATAAGTTTTGCACTGTTAATACATATCCTATTGAAGGAAACAGTAGCTCAGAGCGACTCGTGATAAACTTTATCATGTCCAACAAAATTCGGTTTTAGTTCGGACACACCGTCTAACTGACGTGTCTCGGGAGGAGTCCTCATTTGAAAGAATACCGTACTCTTTCATGTACATATGAAACTTACTGCTTAAGTATTTTCCAATACGTCGTCTTACCGTGACGGTATAATACTATAGCTGATTGTTTGTCTATTTCGTGTCGAAACTCTAAAAGTTTCTGATTTGTGTTCTTCAAAAGAAACACACAACCATAACGTGATGCCACATCCGTTAAGGTCACGAAATATCATGTTCATATCTAGCTAGCTAGATCTTGGCCCACTTACTTCACCATGAATAGGGCTAAAAGATCGGTGGCCCTATACTATTACCAAGTACTAGTATTTTAGGTACTTTACCTAATAAACTAGATTCGTAAACTTATTTGAATAGTCAAATCAGTCCTAGTACCCACTCTTCAAAAGTGTGGATATACGAGTCTCGTTTATTGTGTCCTAGACAACAATGCCACAAATAAGTCTCTATTGATCAAATCAATTTGAGCTATTTATTTGTCATTTTATATGTTTGAGATTTTATTTATTTCAAAATATAAATTGTTATTAACATCTAATGTATTTATCTCAGTATCATCTTTATATAATGAAACACTTAGTGTTCTAGAATATAAAGGTTTTATCCGCATCGGATTAAACATTGATATAGAGATAATGTCTCTGTTGGTTTTCTATAAGGTCCCAAGATCAAACAAGACATGAAATTATGTGTGTACACATCAATGGA
>SKCR01021580.1:0-17517 GCA_019454045.1 Zanthoxylum bungeanum | reverse complement strand
AACAAAGAAGAAACCCTAGATCTCAATAGATCTTCAAGAAACATGAAACAAAATTTCTAAGCTTAGGGAGTATAAGAATTACCTTTAATTCTTAATTTTTCCTAAGCTTATTCCTTGATTTTCTTCTTTGTTTTGGCTTGCGAAATTCAATTTCGGCACTAAATTAGTCAATTTTTGTGAAAAATTTGGGGGCTTTTTTTTTTTTTTTGGCGGTCTTCTTCTTTTTGTTTTTGTATTGTTTTATTTATTTTTTTGTTTTACACTAAAAACGTCCCACCTTCATCAAAAACTTCATCTTCGTCTCATCAACTTAAAAAAAAACCCATTTTCAAGAAGCGACGCGAGGGACTTCAAGCTCACCACCAACTCTCATCTTCTCTCAACAATTCCGCCGCCGCTCTCGATAACAAGAAGGTTCTTTTTCTTGATAATTTGTTATGGCAAATTGAAGCTCTGTTCAGTTATTGAGACCTAGATTTTAGGCCATGCCTGTTAATTGCTTCGGCATATTCTTTTTCACGCCATTGGATCCGATTTTTTTTTTTTTTTTTGGCCAAATCCAATTGCAGTTAGAAAGTCTACCAGCTATGGTTGCAGGCGTTTGGTCGGATGATAGAAATGCACAGCTCGATTCAACCACTCAATTCCGGAAATTGCTCTCAATAGGTTTGATATTGAGTGTTATGTTTAATTTTTTTTCTTTATTGTGTATTTCGTCTCTTTTTGTTGTTGTTGTTGCGTATTTAAGTTGTTTTTAAAATTGTCTGCAGAGCGCAGTCCTCCGATTAATGAAGTTATACAATCTGGTGTTGTTCCACGCTCTATAGAGTTCCTTTCAAGAGATGACTTTCCACAGCTTCAGGTTTGAATTACATTACGTGTTATTTGATCTATGCTTTTAAATTCGTTTTAATTATGCTTGTTTTTATCATTTTTCTAATTGCTTTCTTCTGTTTTGATATGATATTACTCAGTTTGAGGCTGCCTGGGCTGTGACAAATATTGCTTCTGGGACATCGGAAAATACCAGGGTGGTAATTGATCATGGGACTGTCCCTATATTTGTTAGACTTCTAAGTTCTCCCACCAATGATGTTCGTGAGCAGGTATATGTTGCATATGGGTCATGTCTTTGCATATGCATTGTTACTGCATTTTTTTTTCTTCTATTGACGTTTAATCTAAATGTATATTTGGAATTGTAGGCTGTTTGAGCATTGGGAAATGTTGCCGGTGACTCACCTAAATGCCGTGATCTTGTCCTTAGCAATGGGGCGTTGATGCCATTGTTGGCTCAATTTAATGAACATGCATTGCTCTCTATGCTGAGATATGCAACATGGACATTGTCAAACTTCTGCAGGGGCAAGCCACAGCCTTTGTTTGAGCTGGTTTGACCTTTAAGTTAAGCTGTGAGGTTACATGCTTTTACCCTTTAGCTTTTTTCCTGATATTTGTTGCTAATGTCTTGTGCTTCTGAATTTCTATGAGCAGACAAGGCCTGCTTTTCCAGCTCTTGAGCGTCTTATACAGTCAAATGATGATGAAGTTCTCACAATGCTTGCTGGGCACTATCATATCTCTCAGATGGTACCAATGACAAAATCCAAGCTGTTATTGCCTGGTTGAACTTTTACGGTGAGTTTTGCATATCCTTTTTGGTGCATCTATCTCATTTTTCTTTGATTTTTAATCAAAACATCATTTGTGAAATCTGAATCTCATGAACCTCTCTCCTTATTGTCAGTCATCCATCTCCATCAGTGCTTATCCCTGCCCTTCGCACAGTTGGAAATATTGTTACTGGTGATGATATATATGCAGACTCAGGTAATTTGGTCTTTAAAGTATTCAGTCAATCTTGGAATTATTTAGCAACTTCTTGTCTATGGTGAAAGAAATTGCTTGAGTGTATAGTTCTCTTTCACCATAAACATTGCTTGAGGATGTATTTCTCCTTCTCCTTCATTGATTAATGATTATTAACGTTAAGGATATATGCACTCCCTATGATGATGATGATGATTATTATTATTATTTTACCTTTTGTCAATATAGTTTGCTTCTTGAGTAAGTGACTCAGTGTTTGATCCTTTATTTGTTTTGACAGTGCATAATAAACCATCAAGCTCTGCCATGCCTTTTGGACTTGCTAACACAAAATTATAAGAAGAGCATCAAGAAGGAAGCTTGTTGGACCATCTCAAACATCACTGCTGGAAATGCAAATCAGATACAGGTGAGAAAATCGTCCATATTGGTTTTTCCCAGGGGATTCCTGTTCACTTCAGATTCCTTACCTTGTATGTTTGATAATATATCAGACCTTATGACTATAATTAAGCTGCTGTATTTTTGTACGGGTATCTAAAGAGTGTTATCAGATACTTTTATTGCATTTGTGAGCCTTGTTGTTTATTTTGAAATTGCATGCAGTCCATAATTGAAGCTGGTATCATTGGGCCCCTCATTCATCTACTTCTAAATGCTGAGTTTGAGATCAAGAAAGAGGCTGCAATGGGCTATTTCAAATGCCACATCTGGTGGAACTAATGAACAAATTAAGTATAAACTGTTCTGTCTCAAAAACTTGTTAACCTTTTTCAATTGCTTTCATACATAGCAATAATCATTTTATTGTATCTGGTAGGTTCTTGGTTAGCCAATGGTGCATTAAGCCCTTATGTGATCTACTGAACTGTCCAGACCCAAGAATCGTAATAGTTTGCTTGGAAGGGCTTGAGAACATTTTGAAGGTTGGGGAAGCTGAGAAGAATATGGGTAACACAGGAGGTGTAAATGTTGGGTGTTATATTAAATGTATATACTTTCTCTTGTGTGATTAAGAGTTTCGCGGTGCCTCTGCTCTAACGCAAGGTTTAAAGACTCATGCTTTGTTGACTAAGAATGGTTTCATCTGTTGAAATTTAGTTTCAGCGGATGAATGAGTTGCATATATATAAGTTGTTAAATATTATCATTACCAGCAATTCTGACATTTGAGTCTATTATCATATTGCAGTTCTTGTTGTGGTATTCGTTTTCAGCCAATTTTACCTTCTTTACATGTTACTCGCTCTGTACAATGTCGGTTTGGAACAGCTCCGACTAGGTTTCAAGGTAACAATTCTTTTTCTTGTTTGTTAATTAATAAATTTGTAATTGTTTTAAAAACAATGAATTACAGTGTCTGTTTTACAGATTTTGCAGGAAAAAAGAGAGATTATTTATAGAGTACCTGATATACAGACTGAACCACATAGCAGTGATGATGATAAGGTTCTTTTTTCCCCCTTTTGGGGGCTTTGCTCATTCTATATAAGTGCAAGTTGAATTAGAGTTATGAGCAAAGAATTATAGCAAATAAAAAAACTTTATATTTTCCCCCTTTTGGGGGCTTTGCTCGTTCTATATTTTATGAAAACTGGTATAGAAGATATCACTAGAAGAATATTATTTCACTTGCATGGTCTTGGCTCATATTTTGTAGAATTGACTTTGTTTGCTTTATTTTCTCTCTTATCTTAGGTACTATCAGCTCTTGAGATTTCGAGTGCTCAACCAACTGGTAAACTGCAACCAACAGTCACTGTGCACAATAAGAGCAACTCCCTTCAGTCCCCTACAGATATTACAAGTGAGAAGCTAGTTCATTCAATGAATGGTTTCGTTGACTTTCACCATATGTTCAAAGTCTTTTTTGTAGTTTGGATATAGAATGTAAAGTTAGTTATAAGACGAAATCAATAACTTTGATTTTTGAATTGTAACTAGTTCATCATTCTTGTAAATACAAAATTTTTTATTTACATATAATAATGTATATGATCATTAAATTAATGTATTAAAATTTATGTTTTGGATCATTTTATAATATAAAATAACATATGGTGTATTAATAATTTGAAAATTATGTATTTGATCAGATTGTACTTTTAGTGGCGAAAATTTCGCCACTAAAAGTCTATCATTTTCGCCACTGCAGGTCATTTTTAGTGGCGAAATTTATTTCGCCATTAAAAATGAACTTTAATGGCGAAAAATATGACTTTTAGTGGCGAAATTTTCGCCACTAAAAGTAATTTTTCAGAGGCGAAAATTATTTCGCCACTAAAAATGAACATTCAGTGGCGAAAAAGATGGACTTTTAGTGGCGAAATAAATTTTCGCCACTAATACCTTTTGTGTCGCACTTTTAGTGGCGAAATTATATTTCGCCACTAATAGTTTTAGTGGCGAAAATAATTTTTCTATTTAAAAAGGAAGAAGACTGAAATTACAAGTCAATGGGGGCATTATTGTCATTTTTTAAATTCAATCAAATCAAATTCAATTAATTAAAAGCCAACTTATTGTAACAAATCACATTTGAACACATATAAAGTTTACTTTAATCATGCCAAGTGTTCAAATAATAATTAGACAAGTGTCATAACATTTATGAAAAGTTTGATTAATTAATTAATGAAATATTTAACAATTAACTATTCTAATAATCAATTAATGTAATTATTATTATATATGTATTTTTATTTATAATAAATAACAAATACATATATTTATGGCATGTGTCAAAATCTCATTTGACGAATAATTAATGTGTATCTAATCAAATTATGTATCAAATACAAATACAAAATAATTATTAGCGGACAAAATCCCCTAATTTCATGTGTTGTCGTTTAACGATTAAACGATCCGAATTAACTCACTTAATCCGGTGAAGTATTATGAATAATCTGTATTATTCATATCGAGTTGCCCAAGTGTTCAACGAGTACACTTCATATTGTGGGACTCTCTAAGTTTAGGTTTATCCGTCACGAAATCCAATTTCATGTCCATAATCCACCCACTCATGGATTATGACGACCACGGATAATCACGCTAAACTATGCAAGTCCAGGTCATAGCATACATATAATCCCTCTGTCACAGGCCATCCGTATTATATCTGGGATATAGATCAGAACGTCAAATCCGTTCGGTATAATACAATCGACTTTCAATTTACGATCTCTAAATAACACTCGGAACTGATTTCCGAAGTTATACCACGGTCATGGATTTACTAGATCGTAAACACGTGATGATGCATATGCCATGTACACATGACTGGCAGATCCTATCTTGATACGCACATGATATCATGAGCATCAGTCCAAACCCAACGAACAGGCGGAGGTCTGATCATGACTAGATCATTGACGTGACTGCCATCAAAGTGTGGAGGATAGCTCATATATCCACGGTGGTATCTCAAGTCGAATGACCACTATGCTCGCTCAACTCGAAAAGGTTCCTATTGACGTTGGTGTACCATCTATTACGAAACCTTCAGTGAGTCGTTCAATGTCTTATCAAATAAACACTTGTATGTCTATACGAGTCTCCCGAGACTCATGGTTCACTGGGATAAACCATCTGACCAAGTCACGATATACGACATGTACTGGTCTCAACAGATTTTACTAACCGACCCGTGTTAGCAAATCTTGACCAAAAACTTTATTTAAGGATGTACAACTAATAATGCGCTTCCCAATGCCAATTACAGACTACGTTGTAACTGCCCACTATACTGTAAATCCTAAGGTCTTTGTCTAATATACACGTATCACTTAATCAAATTCAGTTTCGATATAATCATAATCAGATATCTAATCGTGATTAGATCGAATAAGTGTATAAAAGACAAGGGTGCTACCATTAAAATTAGTAATATTATGGAAAATACAATTGCTCATATTTATGAATCAGACATAAATACGATCCGGGTTGGCACTCCGAGCACCAACCCTAACAATTTCTCCCACTTGCTCCAGTGCCAATCCATGGTATCCTATACACATCTTAATGTATATCGCATACTCATGGCCTTCAAGAGCTCCCCAGCACTTAAGAGGTAGGCAACAACAAGTAAGCCTGATTTAATAAATCGAGTCTGTCCAACAAACCCAACCGTTTTCCTAAACAAGCATCATTCATATTTTGTAGAATCCAAATTCCACATCAATATGACTCAGATACTATATCAGTATTGTGCTGTAGCTACTAAGTTGTATATGTATTTAGAGATCAAATCCAAATACTTTAAGATAACTGCATGCACTACACCAATACGAAGACTTCTAATATATATGGTCACTATGCATCTTCATTAGTCAATACTTCATAAGTTGCAATTGATTCCACTAGTATAGTAGAATCAACAGTGACATTCCCACTGCATATTTTCTGACTTTATATGACATAGACCATCTAATGTCATAATTAGGATCAAAACTAATCTGACCTTATGATTGCTGACTAAATTCTTCATGTATGAGAAACTCGTTCTTAATATCTCAAAGATCATAAAGAACATGTTTCAAGATCCATCATATGGTCTGTAGCATATCAAAATAACTCGTAACAATTACGATTAAATTGATATCTTTAATCGCACATAATATAGTATTCATTACGCCACCATCATATGATGCATAAGATTGACTAGACATTCTAATCAATTTCACTTTCGACAAATGAATTACCATTTACGAAAGACGAATACTATATATATATATATATATATATATATATATATATAAGACACGTTCACTGTCAAATAGTTATACTAACTGTCATAGAAATAGTCTTACTGTGTCCTTTATTAGATCATATCTAATACGCGACTAATGAGAGTTTTTCACAAGTCTCTCAGTTTTATATCTTATATAAAACTTTATATCAAATATATCAGAGACTATTCCCATTGCTTTCACGGAAAAAGAAGACTTAGGATATTTAATACTAGAAAGAAATTTGTACGCTCCCACTGACCCTACTGACAAATACATATTCTCTATATTTCGATAAAACCAGACAATCTGAGTGATATCAAAAACAGAGAACACGAATTTCTGGAAAGCTTATCTGAGTCTACAATAGGCTCCATGAGCTAGTATATCAAACTGTGATCTTAGCAGAATACAAACTCTAGGGTCATTCAAGAATGAACTCTTCAAACTAAGAAATCACGACGAATCTCTCATTTTAAGAAATCTCTCAAGAACGCCACTTTGCATTCTTTAGCCAAAATATGGTTTAATATCAACATTAACCAACATATCCTTAATTGTTCAATCAGTGCGGCAAGAGACAAGCTTCCTCAGAATCTACAATAGACTACTGAGTACAACCTTTCTCACTGTCATACTGTAAAGGTCAAACCTTTATCAAGCTCACTTCGCTTTTGCTGCGCAAACAATTTGCACATTTTATGAACTATTCATAACGAAAGCCTAATCAAGTTCAAAAACTTGATCGTAGTAAGACATAAACAATCTTAGATCTATGGTTCAATGTTAAGTTCCGGAATCGATATCAAATATCGCTCCCACTATAAGTTATAGGATAATTTTCTTCGATAAGAAAACAACAGAATTAGTAAGTATCAAATACTTCGCAAATGATTCTAATATCCTATTGAACTTATACATAAGTTGTCTAAGGGTCTTTTCATCTTATTAATCATGTAGTTCCACTACAGTTTATCATTCTCACATTTGACTTCACTAAGTCAAGTCTTTTCTACAATCGTCAACATCCAATGTCAACCACCAAGTAATAAAACAATTTTATTACTCAGGATCGTAGAAAAGATATTCTATCAAATTAAATACAATATTCCATTGAATAGAATAAATGATAAACCTTACTTATACCTCTGAGGCACAAGAACTTTCAATTATATAACCATTATACAAAGGAAAGATTCAAATCTTAAATTTTTCAAGATTCAAATTTTTTTACTATACATATCAAATATGTAACTGTAGAAACTAACAGAATCTTAATTAAAGAGATGAATAAGAGTTACTGGAGCATAACCCCAAGAGCATTGAAAACCAATTCGGTAACTCTCAATATCAACGAATCAAATCATATAAGATTCGATAACTCTCACTGACCAATTCCATCAAAATGGAATTCGTGGAAGTTTAATATTGAGTAAGAATCATATTCATTAAATAATTATAGAACTAATTGTCTTAAATTCATGCGTTTGATCAAATCAAACATCTTCAAACAATTCAAAGACGCGCAATGAATTTCCAAAGACAAAGTTTTCAACACTACAGATAAAATATCTTTGAACTATTCAAAATATTCTATCCGAGTTTCATTAGTAACATATTGACAGTTCTTGAACAATTCAAGACGTTCGACATGTTCTATAGTAGAAACACGTAACTAAGTCATGACAATTCATTAACTGAGTTACGAAGCAAAGAAAATTATACAAGGTAATTTCTAATTCATTAAACTATATACATCCAATGTATTAGTTTAACAAATCTGTGGTCCAATGACGATCATTGGTTAAATGAAATTTAATCACTTCCTGAATACAATATTCATTAAACGGATAAGGATATGTGGTGTGATCTCATATCAGACCATCCTTTAACATACGGAACAAGCATCTGATGCTTTTATGATAAAATCTCATTAAGCACAGTTCTAAGTTATTTACTCTACCAAATATTTTCTTAATGTTCATCTTTCATCAATGACACTACTAGTTGTCTTAAAATATATAACAACTGTTTATACAGAACAAGTAACTATCCAATAGTCACAAGTTCTGATATCAAATATCAAAATAGTTATTATACATTATTTTAATTAACTAGACGGGAGATCCGGTATCCAATACCTACAGTTGTCGTATTGCGAGAATCGATATTCTCCATTCACAACTATACACATCTCCTTTCTCAAGCTTTATAATTTGCGTTCAATTATTCACAACGATTGTAAAATAATTGATTAGCAAACTGTATCAGACATGTGACTTCTAAAAGTCACTAAAGCCAAGAAACGTCATTAAAAGATAAACAAATACTAAAGGGGTTTTCTTAATGCTAGTCAAGAATCTCGAGACATGAACTGATTCGTGTCAATTCTTACTGCATAAGAAGCTATTCTAACTAGAATAATATCCTAAACCAAATATCCTCTTAGATTACCTAATCGTGACTTAGAAACTAAGTCACAAACCATCTTGATTTTCAAGAAAATCGGAACAAAAGTTCCTGATGGTTTTAACTAATCTAATTATATCTAACTCTACTGTCTTTCTAGAACCTATTCTAGAATTACGCAACCATAAGTAAAGTCAGAAAACCTATTCTAGTAATAAGCATGCAGTAGATTAGAAATATAAATCTATAAACAGTATAGAATGAAGGAAAACGTAAGCAGTAAATTCCATAAAATTACACACTACTTAAGTTATGGATTTTTAATCAGCAGTGTCTCCCATTACTTTACGTAATACCGTAATCCCCAACGGACAACGGGAATTCAATAATTAAATCGAATTCCATATTGAGAGTAGGATCCCATGAATATATTTCGAGTCACAGCTTTGGCACGTTCTCGCCTACGTATATGTTGGCGACTTGGTCGCATAATTGGTTGTAATGGATTTTGATGACGTCAACGAGAAAGAAGACTTCGACGTGCAAACACGAAGCAATACAAAAAGTGTCGAAGCATATGCGGTGAAGAGAGAGAATGTGAAGACTAGCGCATAATTGAAGAAATCATGTGAAGTTTTAGCTTAGTGCTCTAATTGTAAGTGAGTTTACTCAAGTGATCTAAAGCTCTTAGGAATCATACATTTTGCATCACTTGCATTTAAAATGGATTAGAATGCTTAAAGAATCATTTGCACTTTATTTGCACCAAAATGAATTTCTATGCACAAGTGCATCGGTAAATGATCTTCCAAAAACTATCAAACGGTTGAATTAAACTTCAAATGATATACCGTTAGATAGATACGTGTCTCTAGTTTGCTACGGTTTAAACGGAACAAAATTCCGATATATATAACTCTTGCTAGAGCCATTTTAGTACAACATGCTCATATGTGCGTTTTTTGCATACATGTCACATTAGAAAAATTCCATAAAATTCATCTTAATGTTTTTGGAGCTTAATTTTTTACAGAAGCTAGATCTATGTGTCTAGTTTATGCATAAATTTACGGATCATGATTTGGAATTTTCTAGAGAAATTTATGGCCAAAATACCAAGTGTCATCAGTCTTGACTGGTCATCAGAACATGCATTGCTACTGAAACCAGAGAGCTCCAAACCGGTCCTCATACCGGTTTCCATACCGGTCTAGCCTTTATGGTGAAGTTACTGAAACCAGGGAGATCCAAACCGGTCTCCATACCAGTCAAGCTCTTCATATTGAACACTTACTGGAACCAGGGAGACTCATACCGGTCTCCATACCGGTCTAGCGGACACTTGCCCAACGGTAATATAGCCGTTAGTATCCGTTGGAGCCCTAGACCGGCATGCCATTTTCCATACCGATTTCCATACCGGTCTCGCTGTAAGTTGGGGAATGCTTTGCATTTTATTATAAATAGAACCCCAACTCATTTGTGCTTTGTTAGAGACTTGATACACAACCTTCATACATTCTCTAAGGCAAATACAATAGTGTCTTAAACCTTCATACACTTAAACACTCATACAAGCTCACACACATCTTCATTACATTTAGTGAGCTTGGAACACTTGGGTATGCAACTCACACAATCTTCTTAATATTTGTGAGTGCTCAAGTGTGTTTTAATTCTTTCTTAACAAAAAACTTGTGATTTGTGAAATCCATTTGGTTGGGTAAGTTGTAAAAGGTTTGTGAGTAAGCCTACGAACAAAACTCAAAGTTGTAAAAGGTTGTGAGTACACCTATGAACAAAACTCATAGTTGTAAAAGGTTTGGAGTACACCTACGAACAAAACTCATAGTTGTAAAAGGTTTGGAGTGCACCTTTGCGGAAAACTCTTGGTTACGAGTGAGCCACGGCAAAACTCGGATTTTAGTGGAAATCTTCAAGCGAGGCTTGGGGGAGTGGACGTAGGCACGTTTGGCCGAACCACTATAAATCTCGGTGTCGTATTTCTCTTTCTCTTAACTTTTACTTATTTGCAAGTTTTATTTACATTTATATTATTGAATAGAAAACTTGCATATAGGTTATTATTTACAATAGAGAAAATTAACCTAAGAGCCTATTTGGTAATAAAAGCTTAAAATCGGCAAAGATTTTATTATTCCGCATTTATAGCGATAACCCAATTCACCCCCCTCTTGGGTATATAGATTCTTTGTCGCTATTGCTTGTAAGGAATTTCAGTATATTCATTAGGTAGACAACCCATTGTCAATCACTTACCAGCGACTCCTGGTTTTGGTCCTGACTGTTTCTCGTTGTGACAGCTTTGGCACGTTCACAGTGAGGTGTGTCAAGGCTACACTTGTCAATGACAAACTCAAGCTACCGGTGTAGTCCTGACAGCTTTGGCACGTTCATGATTTTCACTTTCACTTGAATTTATCCAGTATCAATATACAACCGGTATGGATAATAATCATATAACTACACCCTCATAGCTTTGGAACGATCTCGGATGCACTTATAGAAAAATACCCATAAACCGTACTGACAAGACAGACCAAGAAACATGTATCCAATTCACGTTACTTTACAGCCATATTTAAAAGCGTGGATTTTCCTATGGAAGTTTTAATCTACATCAAATGCATAATTCTAATCTAAATCATTTTCTAAACATTTCAATTCTACTTTAGAAAACATAACACAATTAAACTATTAAATTTCCGTTATATTTTCTGTTAACGTAAAACTGAAAAGTAAAGAAACGTATATAGATTCCTAGCATGTGGGAACATTAAAATTGGATTATATATCAAATATTAAGCATGAATAATGTAATGGATGAAGCATCAGACCCGCTCTGATACCATTTTTGTTGGGGTTTTGGGCGATGGGCGCAGCGGAAGCGCGGGTCGGGCGAAATCGTATTTTAAATTTTTTTCAAAATACCAAATAAATTATTCAATATCTAATATGAATAATATATTCATATTTCACCTAAACCTATTTATTCAATATCAAATATTGACATAAACAAGTTGAAAACTCGCGAAACTTTTACGAAAACTGTTTTTCCGTAAAATTGCCTAAAACGTGTTTTTGATCGAACCGACTACCCGACACTTATGAAAACTTCCCAAGTCATCTCCAATAGTTTCGGGCAGTTCATGGGCTGCCCGGACAGTGACAGATTCACTATTTGGACAGCCGTCACTTGGTTGGCTCAAAATACACCCGGTAACGCCGTTTTTGACCGTTTTCGCTTATTTCAAGTCAGAAACACTTTCCGGAAATTGTGCCAACACCCAAATTACATCCAAAACATTAAAAAGACACAAATTTTATCACAAAATCAGAATCATTTCCAGGTCATACACAGAAAACGAAATTGCCTAATTTTCATGCTTAAATCCAACAATTTCAAGACTAAATCAATTAATCTCAACACCAAATGAGACTTACTACAAATGAACAACTCTAGAAAAATTCTAGGCTATCTAAGAGTGTATCAAAAACTCTAGAATGACAACAATTCATCAAATGAATAAATTGGCCTAATATTACAATAATATCAACCAATATACTTCACAAATGCTTCACTTCCTTCCAATTCATCCACCATAACCAAAAGCCTCAAATATTATAACAAAGAAGAAACCCTAGATCTCAATAGATCTTCAAGAAACATGAAACAAACTTTCTAAACTTAGGGAGTATAAGAATTACCTTTAATCTTTAATTTTTCCTAAGCTTATTCCTTGATTTTCTTCTTTGTTTTGGCTTGATTCATCAAACAAACATGAAACCCATTTTCTTTGAAGAACTTTCGGCCATGGTGGAGTGATCAAGAGAGAGAAAACAATTTTTCTATTTAAAAAGGAAGAAGACTGAAATTACAAGTCAAGGGGGGCATTATTGTCATTTTTTTAAATTCAATCAAATCAAATTCAATTAATTAAAAGCCAACTTTATTGTAACAAATCAAAATTGAACACATATAAAGTATAATTTAATCATGCCAAGTGTACAAATAATAATTAAACAAGTGTCATAACATTTATGAAAAGTTTGATTAATTAATTAATGAAATATTTAACAATTAAATATTCTAATAATCAATTAATGTAATTATTATTATATATGTATTTTTATTTATAATAAATAAAAAATACATATATTTATGGCATGTGTCAAAATCTCATTTGACGAATAATTAATGTGTATCTAATCAAATTATGTATCAAATACAAATACACAATAATTATTAGCGGACAAAATCCCCTAATTGCATGTGTTGTCGTTTAACGATTAAACGATCCGAATTAACTCACTTAATCCGGTGAAGTATTATGAATAATTTGTATTATTCATATCGAGTTGCCCAAGTGCTCAACGTGTACACTTCATATTGTGGGACTCTCTAAGTTTAGGTTTATCCGTCACGAAATCCAATTTCGTGTCCATAATCCACCCACTCATGGATTATGACGACCACGGATAATCACGTTAAACTATGCAAGTCTAGGTCATAGCATACGTATAATCCATCTGTCACAGGCCATCCGTATTATACCTGAGATATAGATCAGAACGTCAAATCCGTTCGGTATAATACAGTCGACTTTCAATTTATGATCTCTAAATAACACTCGGAACTGATTTCCGAAGTTATACCACGGCCATGGATTTACTAGATCATAAACACGTGAGGATGCCTATGCCTTGTACACAGGACTGGCGGATCCTATCTTGATACGCACAAAATATCATGAGCATCAGTCCAAATCTAACGAACAGACGAAGGTCTGATCATGACTAGATCGTTGACGTGACTGCCATCAAAGTGTGGAGGATATCTCATATATCCACGGTGGTATCTCAAGTCGAAGGACCACTATGCTCGCTCAACTCGAAAAGGTTCATATTGACGTTAGTGTACCATCTACTAGGAAACCTTCAGTGAGTCGTTCAGTGTCTTATCAAATAAATACCTACATGTCTATACGAGTCTCCCGAGACTCATGGTTCACTGGGATAAACCATCGGACCAAGTCACGATATACGACATATACTGGTCTCAGCGGATTTTACTAACCGACCCGTGTTAGCATATATTGACCAAGAACTTTATTTAAGGATTACAACTAATAGTGCGCTTCCCATGGCCAATTACAGACTACGTTGTAACTGCGCACTATACTATAAATCATACGGTCTTTGTCTAATATACATGTATCTCTGAATCAAATTTAGTTTCGATCTAATCATAATCAGATATCTAATCGTGATTAGATCAAATAAGTGTATAAAAGACAAGGGTGCTACCATTAAAATTAGTAATATTATGGAAAATACAATTGCTCGTATTTATGAATCGGACATAAATACGATCCGGATTGGCACTCCGAGCACCAACCCTAACAGGTATTACGAGACGAAGATAACATAATATAAATTATATTGGGACACAAATACACTCATGGAAAGACTTTGGGAATAATCGGGTAATTCCCAGAAGTTCCGATACGAGACTGTTTAATGTACCACTTCAGACAATCTATAGTATTTGGGCCATAACTTTCTCATACGAACTCTAATTTTTATGAATTTTATATCATCAGAAATTTGAGATCGAGATCGAGATTTACAACTTTCGCGTTGAATGTTTTTCCAAATACGAACCAGAAATGGGTTAAAATGCATATAAAAAATTGAGATGAATTGTATCTGATGACATTCTAGTAAATTCTATAAGTCTCTCTCAAAATTCTACACATTTCTTTATTTTAAAATGGCCAATTGTATAAGGGAACTATTCATGTATCCTTAGAAATCAAAAAAAAAAAAAAACGTGAGGATGAAGGAGAAGAAAGAATAAGGGAGAAGAAAGAACAAGTATAAGGAAAAAGAAGAAGAAGAAAGAGCTAATCAACCATTCATCAATCTAAGAAGAAGACAAGCTACCATAGGGGCTTGAGGAATGAAGAAAAATCTAGAGAAAGAAGGTAAAAAGACTTGACCCATAAACTTAGATTGTTAGATTTTGGAAGCATGATGATAGAATATGGATGTTGGGATGATAAGGATTTCATAATGGTAGTTGATAAGTCAAGAAAGTGATTATTGATTTAAAGTACCCAAACTTTGGAAGATTTGAAAGTTTTGTGACAAACAAGGGTAATGAGACTTGGAGAATTGGATGAGGATGATAATTTAATGTAGAATTTATGAATTAGAAGTTAAAAAAGTTGGTTTGTGCAATAACTTTGTTGTGAAAAGTGGTTGTGAAAAGTGATTGTGGTAATTTTGGGTAGGGGATGAACATGGAGAAGCAAAACAGAATCCTGGAAATCTGTTTTGCGTTGTGACGCTAAAGGGTAAAATGACAGCACGATTCTGAACGTTGCACGTCGCGACGCGCAAGGATTTGCGTCGCAACGCGTGGCTGTAGACAACAGAACCTGGGCGACGCTGTTCTAGGCTCGCGGCCTAGTTGGGAAGTACAAAATAACATGGAGTCGCCACCCGGTGTGAACCGGGACAAAGATTTAAGGCCGCACTCACCCCTCGCAAGGGAAGACCTCAAACCGTTGGGTTCGGAATGGTCCCTTACTTATGTCACTTGTGATGATTAATTTGTGCAATGAACTAACCAAGTCTACTCAATAATCATGCTCAAGGGTACTTAGATCTAACATGTTTTCATCCAAATAATTCCACGCAATGTAACACAACGAGCATATTGAACTATTAAATCAACATGCATAAATCATTACCCAAACGCATCATAAACTAAGAACATGCATAATGAACAACCTAAACATGCTTTAACAAATAAATAACAAACTAAATTAAACCATGCTTTAAATAATAAACAAATAACCTAAAGACTATAACATGCTCAAATACAAGTTAGGATGAGACGAGATACGTGTATCTTAAGTGGTACGTGGCATTGTATCCCGAGTGCAGACCATACTACCGTCCATTCGGAGTCGGCTATGGAATTTACGTCCGGGTTTCCATCCGATATACCATAAAAGAGAACACATATCCCGCTCATCCAACAATCACATCATGCTTCAAACGACTCTCATGCAATTATATATCAAAATAAATAAAACAACAATAAAGAAGATAAGTAGAAAGGTGCCCTCAGGTCTAACCTCTTTTGTCGTCTAAGAAATGGCGTTACACGTCCGTTGGAAGGGTGAATGATCCGCTACTCTTTTAGTTCACCAACTCAACGTCTTTCCTCGCTGTTTTGCTGTTCGGGCTGCTGTTTCAAGTCCGTTTCGCTGCTACGTTTCAGGTCACTGTCTTGATGGTTTAGCGGACTGTTTTGGGTGATTTTGAAGGCTTAGGGAGGTGCGTTTGTGAGGATTTTTTAGGGAAACTTTATGGAGGTTTTGGGGATGGTGTTTAGGTGATTTTAGGACTGTTTTATGGGTTAAAGACGCAACAAAAACTGACCAGAACAGGGGACGAAACTGTGCAGTTCAAGGTGCAGTGAGGGGTGTTTCGGGACTGTTTTGGGGCTGCGAATGGGGCTGTGTTTGGAGGGTGTTTAGTGCGACTTTAGGGCTGTGAATAAGGTTTATTTGAGGGTGTTTTAGGGCTGTGAATGGGGGCTGGAACTCGGCAATGGAGGGTTAAGTTTAGGGCTTGGGCGTGAAGGGTGTTGATGATGGAGGGAAGATGCGGCAATGGAGGCTATTGGATCTTGAAGGTGCGGCAATGGAGGCTTCAGGGGGATGCTTGGGCGTGCAATGGAGGCTTAAGAGAGTGCTTTAGGCGTGTGAGAGAGATGTATGAGCTAGGTCTTGAATGGGGGGTGAAGGCCTCTTTTTATAGGCAAAGAGAGAAGACTTTCCTAATTAGATTAGGAAGGAATCTCCTAATTGATTTCTAATAAGGAATGCATCACCTAATTAGGATTTGGGATTGGATTTGATTTGGTAATGATTTCTTTTATTTAGGTAAGGATTTAACAAGATTTAAACATGTGATTAATGTGCAATTACCTAAATAAAGGGCAATGGGCGTGAATCATGGCCAATGGGCATAGGTTTGGTTTGACTTGGTTTGACTTGGGTTGACTTGGGTATTTGGGCCTGGTTTGGGTTAGGTATGTGGTCTATGGGAGTTTTGGGCCTAAGGTGAGCTTAGAAACGGAGGTATAACAAGCAACCGAAGCGAAAACAACGAGATTAAATCCATCAAAAATTCTATTTTCCAACTTTACCCTTCCAACGTCCGTTTCCCGCGACTTTCATGACTAAAGAAGTAGTTGCCTCCATACGAGACTCATCATTGGGCTAATGTGTAAAAATGCAATGCCTACAGTGGCACAACTTACTTCCAAAACAGTTCTAAACCATCCCAGTTCCACCGTATCTTATTAGAGACCACCTTTAGGGTCTAGTATCAGTTCACATACATACATTGCATTTTATTCCAAACATGATAGACTAAGTAACGATATCACAGACTTGAATTGAGAAATTTTAGCCTAGTCCGAAACTCATCTCATGGTTTGTAA